>JAKOOJ010000024.1:772500-777500 GCA_022577455.1 Arizona elegans
CTATCTATTTATCTATCTATCTATCTATCTATCTATCTATCTATCTATCTATCTATCTATCTATCTATCTTTCTATCTATCTATCCATCCATCCAGACATCCTGACATCCATCTATCTATCTATCTATCTATCTATCTATCTATCTATCTATCTATCTATCTATCTATCTATCTATCCAGACATCCAGACATTCAGACATTTATGTACCTATCTGTCTGTCTATCTATCTATCTATCTATCTATCTATCTATCTATCTATCTATCTATCTATCTATCTATCTATCCATCCAGACATCCTGACATTTATCTATCTATCTATCTATCTATCTATCTATCTATCTATCTATCTATCTATCTATCTATCTATCTATCTATCTATCTTTCTATCTATCCATCCATCCAGACATCCTGACATCTATCTATCTATCTATCTATCTATCTATCTATCTATCTATCTATCTATCTATCTATCTATCCATCCATCCAGACATCCTGACATCTATCTATCTATCTATCTATCTATCTATCTATCTATCTATCTATCTATCTATCTATCTATCTATCTATCTATCCAGACATCCAGACATTTATGTACCTATCTGTCTGTCTGTCTATCTCTCTATCTATCTATCTATCTATCTATCTATCTATCTATCTATCTATCCATCCAGACATCCTGACTTTTATCTATCTATCTATCTATCTATCTATCTATCTATCTATCTATCTATCTATCTATCTATCTATCTATCTATCTATCTATCTATCTATCTATCCAGACACCCAGACATCCAGACATTTATGTATGTATCTATCTATTTATCTATCTATCTATCTATCTATCTATCTATCTATCTATCTATCTATCTATCTTTCTATCTATCTATCCATCCATCCAGACATCCTGACATCCATCTATCTATCTATCTATCTATCTATCTATCTATCTATCTATCTATCTATCTATCTATCTATCTATCTATCCAGACATCCAGACATTCAGACATTTATGTACCTATCTGTCTGTCTATCTATCTATCTATCTATCTATCTATCTATCTATCTATCTATCTATCTATCTATCTATCTATCCATCCAGACATCCTGACATTTATCTATCTATCTATCTATCTATCTATCTATCTATCTATCTATCTATCTATCTATCTATCTATCTATCTATCTTTCTATCTATCCATCCATCCAGACATCCTGACATCTATCTATCTATCTATCTATCTATCTATCTATCTATCTATCTATCTATCTATCTATCTATCTATCTATCTATCCATCCATCCAGACATCCTGACATCTATCTATCTATCTATCTATCTATCTATCTATCTATCTATCTATCTATCTATCTATCTATCTATCCAGACATCCAGACATTTATGTACCTATCTGTCTGTCTGTCTGTCTATCTATCTATCTATCTATCTATCTATCTATCTATCTATCTATCTATCTATCTATCTATCCATCCAGACATCCTGACTTTTATCTATCTATCTATCTATCTATCTATCTATCTATCTATCTATCTATCTATCTATCTATCTATCTATCTATCCAGACACCCAGACATCCAGACCTTTATGTATGTATCTATCTATTTATCTATCTATCTATCTATCTATCTATCTATCTATCTATCTATCTATCCAGACATCCAGACATTTATGTACCTTTCTGTCTATCTGTCTGTCTGTCTGTCTGTCTGTCTCTCTGTCTATCTATCTATCTATCTATCTATCTATCTATCTATCTATCTATCTATCTATCTATCTTTCTATCTATCCATCCATCCAGACATCCTGACATCTATCTATCTATCTATCTATCTATCTATCTATCTATCTATCTATCTATCTATCTATCTATCTATCTATCTATCTATCTATCTATCTTTCTATCTATCTATCCATCCATCCAGACATCCTGACATCTATCTATCTATCTATCTATCTATCTATCTATCTATCTATCTATCTATCTATCTATCTATCTATCTATCTATCTATCTATCCAGACATCCAGACGTTTATGTAGCTATCTGTCTGTCTGTCTATCTATCTATCTATCTATCTATCTATCTATCTATCTATCTATCTATCCAGACATCCTGACTTTTATCTATCTATCTATCTATCTATCTATCTATCTATCTATCTATCTATCTATCTATCTATCTTTCTATCTATCCATCCATCCAGACATCCTGACATCTATCTATCTATCTATCTATCTATCTATCTATCTATCTATCTATCTATCTATCTATCTATCTATCTATCTATCTATCTATCTATCTATCCATCCAGACATCCTGACATCTATCTATCTATCTATCTATCTATCTATCTATCTATCTATCTATCTATCTATCTATCTATCCAGACATCCAGACATTTATGTACCTATCTGTCTGTCTGTCTATCTCTCTCTCTATCTATCTATCTATCTATCTATCTATCTATCTATCCATCCAGACATCCTGACTTTTATCTATCTATCTATCTATCTATCTATCTATCTATCTATCTATCTATCTATCTATCTATCTATCTATCTATCTATCTATCTATCTATCTATCTATCTATCCAGACACCCAGACATCCAGACATTTATGTATGTATCTATCTATTTATCTATCTATCTATCTATCTATCTATCTATCTATCTATCTATCTATCTATCTTTCTATCTATCTATCCATCCATCCAGACATCCTGACATCCATCTATCTATCTATCTATCTATCTATCTATCTATCTATCTATCTATCTATCTATCTATCCAGACATCCAGACATTCAGACATTTATGTACCTATCTGTCTGTCTGTCTATCTATCTATCTATCTATCTATCTTTCTATCTATCTATCCATCCATCCAGACATCCTGACATTTATCTATCTATCTATCTATCTATCTATCTATCTATCTATCTATCTATCTATCTATCTATCTATCTATCTATCTATCTATCTATCTTTCTATCTATCCATCCATCCAGACATCCTGACATCTATCTATCTATCTATCTATCTATCTATCTATCTATCTATCTATCTATCTATCTATCTATCTATCTATCCATCCATCCAGACATCCTGACATCTATCTATCTATCTATCTATCTATCTATCTATCTATCTATCTATCTATCTATCTATCTATCTATCTATCCAGACATCCAGACATTTATGTACCTATCTGTCTGTCTGTCTATCTCTCTATCTATCTATCTATCTATCTATCTATCTATCTATCTATCTATCTATCCATCCAGACATCCTGACTTTTATCTATCTATCTATCTATCTATCTATCTATCTATCTATCTATCTATCTATCTATCTATCTATCTATCTATCTATCTATCTATCCAGACACCCAGACATCCAGACATTTATGTATGTATCTATCTATTTATCTATCTATCTATCTATCTATCTATCTATCTATCTATCTATCTATCTATCTTTCTATCTATCTATCCATCCATCCAGACATCCTGACATCCATCTATCTATCTATCTATCTATCTATCTATCTATCTATCTATCTATCTATCTATCCAGACATCCAGACATTCAGACATTTATGTACCTATCTGTCTGTCTATCTATCTATCTATCTATCTATCTATCTATCTATCTATCTATCTATCTATCTATCTATCCATCCAGACATCCTGACATTTATCTATCTATCTATCTATCTATCTATCTATCTATCTATCTATCTATCTATCTATCTATCTATCTATCTATCTATCTTTCTATCTATCCATCCATCCAGACATCCTGACATCTATCTATCTATCTATCTATCTATCTATCTATCTATCTATCTATCTATCTATCTATCTATCTATCCATCCATCCAGACATCCTGACATCTATCTATCTATCTATCTATCTATCTATCTATCTATCTATCTATCTATCTATCTATCTATCTATCTATCTATCTATCCAGACATCCAGACATTTATGTACCTATCTGTCTGTCTGTCTGTCTATCTATCTATCTATCTATCTATCTATCTATCTATCTATCTATCTATCTATCCATCCAGACATCCTGACTTTTATCTATCTATCTATCTATCTATCTATCTATCTATCTATCTATCTATCTATCTATCTATCTATCTATCCAGACACCCAGACATCCAGACCTTTATGTATGTATCTATCTATTTATCTATCTATCTATCTATCTATCTATCTATCTATCTATCTATCTATCTATCCAGACATCCAGACATTTATGTACCTTTCTGTCTATCTGTCTGTCTGTCTGTCTGTCTGTCTCTCTGTCTATCTATCTATCTATCTATCTATCTATCTATCTATCTATCTATCTATCTATCTATCTATCTTTCTATCTATCCATCCATCCAGACATCCTGACATCTATCTATCTATCTATCTATCTATCTATCTATCTATCTATCTATCTATCTATCTATCTATCTATCTATCTATCTATCTTTCTATCTATCTATCCATCCATCCAGACATCCTGACATCTATCTATCTATCTATCTATCTATCTATCTATCTATCTATCTATCTATCTATCTATCTATCTATCTATCTATCCAGACATCCAGACGTTTATGTAGCTATCTGTCTGTCTGTCTATCTATCTATCTATCTATCTATCTATCTATCTATCTATCTATCCAGACATCCTGACTTTTATCTATCTATCTATCTATCTATCTATCTATCTATCTATCTATCTTTCTATCTATCCATCCATCCAGACATCCTGACATCTATCTATCTATCTATCTATCTATCTATCTATCTATCTATCTATCTATCTATCTATCTATCTATCTATCTATCTATCTATCCATCCAGACATCCTGACATCTATCTATCTATCTATCTATCTATCTATCTATCTATCTATCTATCTATCTATCTATCTATCTATCCAGACATCCAGACATTTATGTACCTATCTGTCTGT
>JAKOOJ010000024.1:797500-800000 GCA_022577455.1 Arizona elegans
TGTATCTATCTATCTATCTATCTATCTATCTATCTATCTATCTATCTATCTATCTATCTATCTATCTATCCATCCATCCAGACATCCTGACATCTATCTATCTGACTGTCTGTCTATCTATCTATCTATCTATCTATCTATCTATCTATCTATCTATCTATCTATCCAGACATCCAGACATCCAGACATTTATGTATTTATCTATCTATTTATCTATCTATCTAAATATCTATCTATCTATCTATCTATCTATCTATCTATCTATCTATCTATCTATCTATCTATCTGTCTATCCGGACATCCAGACATTTATGTACCTGTTTGTCTGTCTATCTATCTATCTATCTATCTATCTATCTATCTATCTATCTATCTATCTATCTATCCATCCAGACATCCTGACTTTTATCTATCTGTCTATCTATCTATCTATCTATCTATCTATCTATCTATCTATCTATCTATCTATCTATCCAGACATCCTGACATCTATCTATCTATCTATCTATCTATCTATCTATCTATCTATCTATCTATCTATCTATCTATCTATCTATCCAGACATCCAGACATTCAGACATTTATGTATGTATGTATGTATGTATCTATCTATCTATCTATCTATCTATCTATCTATCTATCTATCTATCTATCTATCTATCTATCCAGACATCCAGACATTTATGTACCTATCTGTCTGTCTGTCTATCTATCTATCTATCTATCTATCTATCTATCTATCTATCTATCTATCTATCTATCTATCCATCCAGACATCCTGACTTTTATCTATCTATCTATCTATCTATCTATCTATCTATCTATCTATCTATCTATCTATCTATCTATCTATCTATCTATCTATCTATCCAGACACCCAGACATCCAGACCTTTATGTATGTATCTATCTATTTATCTATCTATCTATCTATCTATCTATCTATCTATCTATCTATCTATCTATATCTATCTATCTATCCAGACATCCAGACATTTATGTACCTTTCTGTCTATCTGTCTGTCTGTCTGTCTGTCTGTCTGTCTGTCTCTCTGTCTATCTATCTATCTATCTATCTATCTATCTATCTATCTATCTATCTATCTATCTATCTAGACATCCAGACATTTATGTATCTATCTGTCTATCTATCTATGTATCTATCTATCTATCCAGACATCCAGACATTTATGTATGTATGTATGTATGTATGTATGTATCTATCTATCTATCTATCTATCTATCTATCTATCTATCTATCTATCTATCTATCTATCTATCTATCTATCTATCCATCCATCCAGACATCCTGACATCTATCTATCTATCTGTCTGTCTATCTATCTATCTATCTATCTATCTATCTATCTATCTATCTATCTATCTATCCGGACATCCAGACATCCAGACCTTTATGTATGTATCTATCTATTTATCTATCTATCTATCTATCTATCTATCTATCTATCTATCCAGACATCCAGACATTTATGTACCTTTCTGTCTATCTGTCTGTCTGTCTGTCTGTCTGTCTCTCTGTCTGTCTATCTATCTATCTATCTATCTATCTATCTATCTATCTATCTATCTATCTATCTATCTTTCTATCTATCCATCCATCCAGACATCCTGACATCTATCTATCTATCTATCTATCTATCTATCTATCTATCTATCTATCTATCTATCTATCTATCTATCTATCTATCTATCTATCTTTCTATCTATCTATCCATCCATCCAGACATCCTGACATCTATCTATCTATCTATCTATCTATCTATCTATCTATCTATCTATCTATCTATCTATCTATCTATCTATCTATCTATCTATCTATCTATCCAGACATCCAGACGTTTATGTACCTATCTGTCTGTCTATCTATCTATCTATCTATCTATCTATCTATCTATCTATCTATCTATCTATCTATCTATCTATCTATCTATCTCTATATCCATCCAGACATCCTGACTTTTATCTATCTATCTATCTATCTATCTATCTATCTATCTATCTATCTATCTATCTATCTATCTATCTATCTATCTATCTATCTATCTATCTATCTCTCTATCCAGACACCCAGACATCCAGACATTTATGTATGTATCTATCTATTTATCTATCTATCTATCTATCTATCTATCTATCTATCTATCTATCTTTCTTTCTTTCTATCTATCTATCCATCCATCCAGACATCCTGACATCCATCTATCTATCTATCTATCTATCTATCTATCTATCTATCTATCTATCTATCTATCTATCCAGACATCCAGACATTCAGACATTTATGTACCTATCTGTCTGTCTGTCTGTCTGTCTGTCTATCTATCTATCTATCTATCTATCTATCTATCTATCTATCTATCCAGACACCCAGACATCCAGACATTTATGTATGTATCTATCT
This sequence comes from Arizona elegans, assembly GCA_022577455.1. Classification (NCBI taxonomy): domain Eukaryota; kingdom Metazoa; phylum Chordata; class Lepidosauria; order Squamata; family Colubridae; genus Arizona; species Arizona elegans. The sequence goes on from JAKOOJ010000024.1 coordinate 799,922, forward strand.
ATTTATCTATCTATCTATCTATCTATCTATCTATCTATCTATCTATCTATCTATCCAGACATCCAGACATTTATGTACC
>JAKOOJ010000024.1:817500-820000 GCA_022577455.1 Arizona elegans
GTCTGTCTGTCTCTGTCTGTCCTGTCTTTCTGTGTCTGTCTGTCTGTCTGTCTATCTATCTATCCATCTATCTACTATATACATCTATCTATCTATCTATCTATCTATCTATCTATCTATCTATCTATCTATCTATCTATCTTCTATATCTGTCTATCTGTCTGTCTCTGTCTGTCCTGTCTTTCTGTGTCTGTTTGTCTGTCTGTCTATCTATCTATCTATCCATCTATCTACCTATCCATCTTCTATCTATCTATCTATCTATCTATCTATCTATCTATCTATCGTCTATCTCTGTCTATCTATCTATCTATCTATCTATCTATCTATCTATCTATCTATCTATGTTCTATCTCTGTCTGTCTCTGTCTATCTATCTATCTATCTATCTATCTATCTATCTATCTATCTATGTCTCTATCTACCTATCCATCTTCTATCTATCTATCTATCTATCTATCTATCTATCTATCTATCTATGTCTCTATCTACCTATCCATCTATCTATCTATCTATCTATCTATCTATCTATCTATCTATCTATCTATCTATCTATCTATCTATCTATCTATCTATGTCTCTATCTACCTAAGCATCTATCTATCTATCTATCTATATATCTATCTATCTATCTATCTATCTATCTATCCATCCTCTATCTATCTATTTATCTATCTATCTTCTATTTCTGTCTATCTTTCTATCTATCTATCTATCTATCTATCTATCTATCTATCTATCTATCTATGTTCTATCTCTGTCTGTCTCTCTCTGTCTATCTATCTATCTATCTATCTATCTATCTATCTATCTATCTATCTATGTCTCTATCTACCTATCCAGCTTATATCTATCTATCTATCTATCTATCTATCTATCTATCTATCTATCTATCTATCTATCTATCTTCAATCTCTGTCTGTCTATTTGTCTGTCTGTCTGTCTGTCTGTCTGTCTGTCTATCTATCCATCTATCTATCTCTCTATCTACCTATCCATCTTCTATCTACCTATCATTCTTCTATCAATCTATCTATCAATCTATCTATGTTCTATCTCTGTCTGTCTCTGTCTATCTATCTATCTATCTATCTATCTATCTATCTATCTATCTATGTCTCTATCTACCTATCCATCTTCTATCTATCTATCTATCTATCTATCTATCTATCTATCTATCTATCTATCTATCTATGTCTCTATCTACCTAAGCATCTATCTATCTATCTATCTATGTATCTATCTATCTATCTATCTATCTATCTATCTATCTATCTATCTATCTATCCATCCTCTATCTATGTATTTATCTATCTTCAATCTCTTTTATTTTGTCTGTCTGTCTGTCTGTCTATCTATCTATCCATCTATCTACTCTATACATCTATCTATCTCTCTATCTACCTATCCATCTTCTATCTATCTATCTATCTATCTATCTATCTATCTATCTATCTATCTACCTACCTACCTATCTACCTATCTATCTATCTATGTTCTATCTCTGTCTGTCTCTGTCTATCTTTCTATCTATCTATCTATCTATCTATCTATCTATCTATCTATCTATCTACCTATCCATTTTCTATCTATCTATCTATCTATCTATCTATCTATCTATCTATCATCTATCTATCTATCTATCTTCTATCTCTGTCTATTTGTCTGTCTGTCTATCTGTCTATCTATCTATCTACTCTATACATCTATCTATCATCAATCTATCTATCTATCTTCTATCTCTGTCTGTCTATTTGTCTGTCTGTCTGTCTGTCTGTCTATCTATCTATCTACTCTATACATCTATCTATCTATCTATCTATCTATCTATCTATCTATCTATCTATCTATCTATCTATCTATCATCTATCTATCTATCTATCTTCTATCTCTGTCTGTCTATTTCTCTGTCTGTCTATCTGTCTATCTATCTATCTACTCTATACATCTATCTATCATCAATCTATCTATCTATCTTCTATCTCTGTCTGTCTATTTCTCTGTCTGTCTGTCTGTCTATCTATCTATCTACTCTATACATCTATCTATCTATCTATCTATCTTCTATCTCTGTCTATCTATCTATCTATCTATCTATCTATCTATCTATCTATCTATCTATCTATGTTCTATCTCTGTCTGTCTCTGTCTGTCTATCTATCTATCTATCTATCTCTATCTATCTATCTATCTATCTATCTATCTATGTCTCTATCTACCTATCCATCTTCTATCTATCTATCTATCTATCTATCTATCTATCTATCTATCTACCTACCTACCTATCTACCTATCTATCTATCTATGTTCTATCTCTGTCTGTCTCTGTCTATCTTTCTATCTATCTATCTATCTATCTATCTATCTCTCTACCTATCCATTTTCTATCTATCTATCTATCTATCTATCTATCTATCTATCTATCTATCTATCTATCTATGTCTCTATCTACCTATCCATCTTCTATCTATCTATCTATCTATCTTCAATCTCTTTCTAT
>JAKOOJ010000024.1:832500-845000 GCA_022577455.1 Arizona elegans
TCCATCTTCTATCTATCTATCTATCTATCTATCTATCTATCTATCTATATATCTATCTATCGTCTATCTCTGTCTATCTATCTATCTATCTATCTATCTATCTATCTATCTATCTATCTATGTTCTATCTCTGTCTGTCTCTGTCTATCTATCTATCTATCTATCTATCTATCTATCTATCTATCTATGTCTCTATCTACCTAACCATTTTCTATCTATCTATCTATCTATCTATCTATCTATCTATCTATCTATCTATCTATCTACCTACCTACCTACCTACCTATCTATCATCTATCTATCTATCTATCTTCTATCTCTGTCTGTCTATTTGTCTATCTATCTATCTATCTATCTATCTATATATCTATCTATCTATCTATCTATCTTCTATCTCTGTCTATCTATCTATCTATCTATCTATCTATCTATATATCTATCTATCTATCTATCTATGTATGTTCTATCTCTGTCTGTCTCTGTCTATCTATCTATCTATCTATCTATCTATCTATCTATCTATCTATCTATGTCTCTATCTACCTATCCATCTTCTATCTATCTCTCTATCTCTCTATCTATCTATCTATCTATCTATCTATGTCTCTATCTACCTATCCATCTTCTATCTATCTATCTATCTATCTATCTATCTATCTATCTATCTTCAATCTCTTTCTATTTGTCTGTCTGTCTATCTATCTATCCATCTATCTACTCTATACATCTCTCTCTCTCTCTCTCTACCTAACCATTTTCTTTCTATCTATCTATCTATCTATCTATCTATCTATCTATCTATCATCTTCTATATCTGTCTGTCTGTCTGTCTCTGTCTGTCCTGTCTTTCTGTGTCTGTCTGTCTGTCTGTCTGTCTATCTATCCATCTATCTACTATATACATCTATCTATCTATCTATCTATCTATCTATCTATCTATCTATCTATCTATCTTCTATATCTGTCTATCTCTCTGTCTCTGTCTGTCCTGTCTTTCTGTGTCTGTTTGTCTGTCTGTCTATCTATCTATCTATCCATCTATCTACCTATCCATCTTCTATCTATCTATCTATCTATCTATCTATCTATCTATCTATCTATCTATCTATCGTCTATCTCTGTCTATCTATCTATCTATCTATCTATCTATCTATCTATCTATCTATCTATGTTCTATCTCTGTCTGTCTCTGTCTATCTATCTATCTATCTATCTATCTATCTATCTATCTATCTATCTATCTATCTATGTCTCTATCTACCTATCCATCTTCTATCTATCTATCTATCTATCTATCTATCTATCTATCTTCAATCTCTTTCTATTTGTCTGTCTGTCTGTCTGTCTATCTATCTATCCATCTATCTACTCTATACATCTATCTCTCTATCTCTCTATCTACCTAACCATTTTCTATCTATCTATCTATCTACCTATCTATCTATCTATCTATCTATCTATCTACCTACCTACCTACCTACCTACCTACCTATCTATCATCTATCTATCTATCTATCTTCTATCTCTGTCTGTCTATTTGTCTATCTATCTATCTATCTATCTATCTATCTATCTATCTATCTATCTATCTATCTTCTATCTCTGTCTATCTATCTATCAATCTATCTATCTATCTATCTATCTATGTATGTTCTATCTCTGTCTGTCTCTGTCTATCTATCTATCTATCTATCTATCTATCTATCTATCTATCTATCTATGTCTCTATCTACCTATCCATCTTCTATCTATCTATCTATCTATCTATCTATCTATCTATCTATCTTCAATCTCTTTCTATTTGTCTGTCTGTCTGTCTGTCTATCTATCTATCCATCTATCTACTCTATACATCTATCTATCTATCTCTCTATCTACCTAACCATTTTCTATCTATCTATCTATCTACCTATCTATCTATCTATCTATCTATCTATCTATCTATCTACCTACCTACCTACCTACCTACCTACCTATCTATCATCTATCTATCTATCTATCTTCTATCTCTGTCTGTCTATTTGTCTATCTATCTATCTATCTATCTATCTATCTATCTATCTATCTATCTATCTATCTATCTATCTTCTATCTCTGTCTATCTATCTATCTATCTATCTATCTATCTATCTATCTATCTATCTATGTATGTTCTATCTCTGTCTGTCTCTGTCTATCTATCTATCTATCTATCTATCTATCTATCTATCTATGTCTCTATCTACCTATCCATCTTCTATCTATCTATCTATCTATCTATCTATCTATCTATCTATCTATCTATGTCTCTATCTACCTATCCATCTTCTATCTATCTATCTATCTATCTATCTATCTATCTATCTATCTATCTATCTTCAATCTCTTTCTATTTGTCTGTCTGTCTATCTATCTATCCATCTATCTACTCTATACATCTCTCTCTCTCTCTCTCTACCTAACCATTTTCTTTCTATCTATCTATCTATCTATCTATCTATCTATCTATCTATCTATCTATCTATCTATCATCTATCTATCTATCTATCTATCTATCTTCAATCTCTGTCTGTCTATTTGTCTGTCTGTCTGTCTGTCTATCTATCTATCTATCTATGTATCTATCTATCTATCTATCTATCTACCTATCCATCTTCTATCTATCTATCTATCTATCTTCAATCTCTTTCTATTTGTCTGTCTGTCTGTCTGTCTGTCTATCTATCTATCCATCTATCTACTCTATACACCTATCTATCTCTCTATCAACCTAACCATTTTCTATCTATCTATCTATCTATCTATCTATCTATCTATCTATCTATCTATCTATCTTCTATCTCTGTCTATTTGTCTGTCTGTCTATCTGTCTATCTATCTATCTACTCTATACATCTATCTATCATCAATCTATCTATCTATCTTCTATCTCTGTCTGTCTATTTGTCTGTCTGTCTGTCTGTCTGTCTGTCTGTCTATCTATCTACTCTATACATCTATCTATCTATCTATCTATCTATCTATCTATCTATCTATCTATCTATCTATCTTCTATCTCTGTCTATCTTTCTATCTATCTATCTATCTATCTATCTATCTATCTATCTATGTTCTATCTCTGTCTGTCTCTCTCTGTGTATCTATCTATCTATCTATCTATCTATCTATCTATCTATCTATCTATGTCTCTATCTACCTATCCAGCTTATATCTATCTATCTATCTATCTATCTATCTATCTATCTATCTATCTATCTATCTATCTATCTTCAATCTCTGTCTGTCTATTTGTCTGTCTGTCTGTCTGTCTGTCTGTCTGTCTGTCTGTCTATCTATCCATCTATCTATCTCTCTATCTACCTATCCATCTTCTATCTACCTATCCATCTTCTATCTATCTATCTATCTATCTATCTATCAATCTATCTATCTATCTATCTATCTATGTTCTATCTCTGTCTGTCTCTGTCTATCTATCTATCTCTCTATCTCTCTATCTATCTATCTATGTCTCTATCTACCTATCCATCTTCTATCTATCAATCTATCTATCTATCTATCTATCTATCTATCTATCTATCTATCTCTCTATCTCTCTATCAATGTCTCTATCTACCTATCCATCTTCTATCTATCTATCTATCTATCTTCAATCTCTGTCTGTCTATTTGTCTGTCTGTCTGTCTATCTATCTATCTATCTATCCATCTATCTACTCTATCTATCTATCTATCTATCTATCTATCTATCTATCTATCTATCTATCATCTTCTATATCTGTCTGTCTGTCTGTCTCTGTCTGTCCTGTCTTTCTGTGTCTGTCTGTCTGTCTGTCTATCTATCTATCCATCTATCTACTATATACATCTATCTATCTATCTATCTATCTATCTATCTATCTATCTATCTATCTATCTATCTATCTATCTATCTTCTATATCTGTCTATCCGTCTGTCTCTGTCTGTCCTGTCTTTCTGTGTCTGTTTGTCTGTCTGTCTATCTATCTATCTATCCATCTATCTACCTATCCATCTTCTATCTATCTATCTATCTATCTATCTATCTATCTATCTATCTTCTATCTCTGTCTATCTTTCTATCTATCTATCTATCTATCTATCTATCTATCTATCTATGTTCTATCTCTGTCTGTCTCTCTCTGTCTATCTATCTATCTATCTATCTATCTATCTATCTATCTATCTATGTCTCTATCTACCTATCCAGCTTATATCTATCTATCTATCTATCTATCTATCTATCTATCTATCTATCTATCTATCTATCTATCTTCAATCTCTGTCTGTCTATTTGTCTGTCTGTCTGTCTGTCTGTCTGTCTGTCTATGTTCTATCTCTGTCTGTCTCTGTCTATCTATCTATCTCTCTATCTCTCTATCTATCTATCTATGTCTCTATCTACCTATCCATCTTCTATCTATCAATCTATCTATCTATCTATCTATCTATCTATCTATCTATCTATCTCTCTATCTCTCTATCTATGTCTCTATCTACCTATCCATCTTCTATCTATCTATCTATCTATCTATCTATCTATCTATCTATCTATCTTCAATCTCTTTCTATTTGTCTGTCTGTCTATCTATCTATCCATCTATCTACTCTATACATCTCTCTCTCTCTCTCTACCTAACCATTTTCTTTCTATCTATCTATCTATCTATCTATCTATCTATCTATCTATCTATCATCTTCTATATCTGTCTGTCTGTCTGTCTCTGTCTGTCCTGTCTTTCTGTGTCTGTCTGTCTGTCTGTCTGTCTATCTATCCATCTATCTACTATATACATCTATCTATCTATCTATCTATCTATCTATCTATCTATCTATCTATCTTCTATATCTGTCTATCTCTCTGTCTCTGTCTGTCCTGTCTTTCTGTGTCTGTTTGTCTGTCTGTCTATCTATCTATCTATCCATCTATCTACCTATCCATCTTCTATCTATCTATCTATCTATCTATCTATCTATCTATCTATCTATCTATCTATCTATCTATCGTCTATCTCTGTCTATCTATCTATCTATCTATCTATCTATCTATCTATCTATCTATCTATGTTCTATCTCTGTCTGTCTCTGTCTATCTATCTATCTATCTATCTATCTATCTATCTATCTATCTATGTCTCTATCTACCTATCCATCTTCTATCTATCTATCTATCTATCTATCTATCTATCTATCTATCTATCTTCAATCTCTTTCTATTTGTCTGTCTGTCTGTCTGTCTATCTATCTATCCATCTATCTACTCTATACATCTATCTCTCTATCTCTCTATCTACCTAACCATTTTCTATCTATCTATCTATCTACCTATCTATCTATCTATCTATCTATCTATCTACCTACCTACCTACCTACCTACCTATCTATCATCTATCTATCTATCTATCTTCTATCTCTGTCTGTCTATTTGTCTATCTATCTATCTATCTATCTATCTATCTATCTATCTATCTATCTATCTATCTTCTATCTCTGTCTATCTATCTATCAATCTATCTATCTATCTATCTATCTATGTATGTTCTATCTCTGTCTGTCTCTGTCTATCTATCTATCTATCTATCTATCTATCTATCTATCTATCTATCTATGTCTCTATCTACCTATCCATCTTCTATCTATCTATCTATCTATCTATCTATCTATCTATCTTCAATCTCTTTCTATTTGTCTGTCTGTCTGTCTGTCTATCTATCTATCCATCTATCTACTCTATACATCTATCTATCTATCTCTCTATCTACCTAACCATTTTCTATCTATCTATCTATCTACCTATCTATCTATCTATCTATCTATCTATCTACCTACCTACCTACCTACCTACCTATCTATCATCTATCTATCTATCTATCTTCTATCTCTGTCTGTCTATTTGTCTATCTATCTATCTATCTATCTATCTATCTATCTATCTATCTATCTATCTATCTTCTATCTCTGTCTATCTATCTATCTATCTATCTATCTATCTATCTATCTATCTATCTATCTATGTATGTTCTATCTCTGTCTGTCTCTGTCTATCTATCTATCTATCTATCTATCTATCTATCTATCTATCTATCTATGTCTCTATCTACCTATCCATCTTCTATCTATCTATCTATCTATCTATCTATCTATCTATCTATCTATCTATGTCTCTATCTACCTATCCATCTTCTATCTATCTATCTATCTATCTATCTATCTATCTATCTATCTATCTATCTTCAATCTCTTTCTATTTGTCTGTCTGTCTATCTATCTATCCATCTATCTACTCTATACATCTCTCTCTCTCTCTCTCTACCTAACCATTTTCTTTCTATCTATCTATCTATCTATCTATCTATCTATCTATCTATCTATCTATCTATCTATCATCTATCTATCTATCGATCTATCTATCTTCAATCTCTGTCTGTCTATTTGTCTGTCTGTCTGTCTGTCTATCTATCTATCTATCTATGTATCTATCTATCTATCTATCTATCTACCTATCCATCTTCTATCTATCTATCTATCTATCTTCAATCTCTTTCTATTTGTCTGTCTGTCTGTCTGTCTGTCTATCTATCTATCCATCTATCTACTCTATACACCTATCTATCTCTCTATCAACCTAACCATTTTCTATCTATCTATCTATCTATCTATCTATCTATCTATCTATCTATCTATCTATCTTCTATCTCTGTCTATTTGTCTGTCTGTCTATCTGTCTATCTATCTATCTACTCTATACATCTATCTATCATCAATCTATCTATCTATCTTCTATCTCTGTCTGTCTATTTGTCTGTCTGTCTGTCTGTCTGTCTGTCTATCTATCTACTCTATACATCTATCTATCTATCTATCTATCTATCTATCTATCTATCTATCTATCTATCTATCTATCTATCTTCTATCTCTGTCTATCTTTCTATCTATCTATCTATCTATCTATCTATCTATCTATGTTCTATCTCTGTCTGTCTCTCTCTGTGTATCTATCTATCTATCTATCTATCTATCTATCTATCTATCTATCTATGTCTCTATCTACCTATCCAGCTTATATCTATCTATCTATCTATCTATCTATCTATCTATCTATCTATCTATCTATCTATCTTCAATCTCTGTCTGTCTATTTGTCTGTCTGTCTGTCTGTCTGTCTGTCTGTCTGTCTGTCTATCTATCCATCTATCTATCTCTCTATCTACCTATCCATCTTCTATCTACCTATCCATCTTCTATCTATCTATCTATCTATCTATCTATCAATCTATCTATCTATCTATCTATCTATGTTCTATCTCTGTCTGTCTCTGTCTATCTATCTATCTCTCTATCTCTCTATCTATCTATCTATGTCTCTATCTACCTATCCATCTTCTATCTATCAATCTATCTATCTATCTATCTATCTATCTATCTATCTATCTATCTCTCTATCTCTCTATCAATGTCTCTATCTACCTATCCATCTTCTATCTATCTATCTATCTATCTTCAATCTCTGTCTGTCTATTTGTCTGTCTGTCTGTCTATCTATCTATCTATCTATCCATCTATCTACTCTATCTATCTATCTATCTATCTATCTATCTATCTATCTATCTATCTATCATCTTCTATATCTGTCTGTCTGTCTGTCTCTGTCTGTCCTGTCTTTCTGTGTCTGTCTGTCTGTCTGTCTATCTATCTATCCATCTATCTACTATATACATCTATCTATCTATCTATCTATCTATCTATCTATCTATCTATCTATCTATCTATCTATCTATCTTCTATATCTGTCTATCTGTCTGTCTCTGTCTGTCCTGTCTTTCTGTGTCTGTTTGTCTGTCTGTCTATCTATCTATCTATCCATCTATCTACCTATCCATCTTCTATCTATCTATCTATCTATCTATCTATCTATCTATCTATCTATCTATGTTCTATCTCTGTCTGTCTCTGTCTATCTATCGATCTATCTATCTATCTATCTATCTATCTATCTATCTATCTATCTATGTCTCTATCTACCTAACCATTTTCTATCTATCTATCTATCTATCTATCTATCTATCTATCTATCTATCTACCTACCTACCTACCTACCTATCTATCATCTATCTATCTATCTATCTTCTATCTCTGTCTGTCTATTTGTCTATCTATCTATCTATCTATCTATCTATCTATCTATCTATCTATCTTCTATCTCTGTCTATCTATCTATCTATCTATCTATCTATCTATCTATATATCTATCTATCTATCTATCTATCTATCTATGTATGTTCTATCTCTGTCTGTCTCTGTCTATCTATCTATCTATCTATCTATCTATCTATCTATCTATCTATCTATCTATGTCTCTATCTACCTATCCATCTTCTATCTATCTCTCTATCTCTCTATCTATCTATCTATCTATCTATCTATCTATCTATCTATCTATGTCTCTATCTACCTATCCATCTTCTATCTATCTATCTATCTATCTATCTATCTATCTATCTATCTATCTATCTATCTTCAATCTCTTTCTATTTGTCTGTCTGTCTATCTATCTATCCATCTATCTACTCTATACATCTCTCTCTCTCTCTCTCTACCTAACCATTTTCTATCTATCTATCTATCTATCTATCATCTTCTATATCTGTCTGTCTGTCTGTCTCTGTCTGTCCTGTCTTTCTGTGTCTGTCTGTCTGTCTGTCTGTCTATCTATCCATCTATCTACTATATACATCTATCTATCTATCTATCTATCTATCTATCTATCTATCTATCTATCTATATATATATATATCTATCTATCGTCTATCTCTGTCTATCTATCTATCTATCTATCTATCTATCTATCTATCTATCTATGTTCTATCTCTGTCTGTCTCTGTCTATCTATCGATCTATCTATCTATCTATCTATCTATCTATCTATCTATCTATGTCTCTATCTACCTAACCATTTTCTATCTATCTATCTATCTATCTATCTATCTATCTATCTATCTATCTATCTATCTATCTATCTACCTACCTACCTACCTACCTATCTATCATCTATCTATCTATCTATCTTCTATCTCTGTCTGTCTATTTGTCTATCTATCTATCTATCTATCTATCTATCTATCTATCTATCTTCTATCTCTGTCTATCTATCTATCTATCTATCTATCTATCTATATATCTATCTATCTATCTATCTATCTATCTATCTATGTATGTTCTATCTCTGTCTGTCTCTGTCTATCTATCTATCTATCTATCTATCTATCTATCTATCTATCTATGTCTCTATCTACCTATCCATCTTCTATCTATCTCTCTATCTCTCTATCTATCTATCTATCTATCTATCTATCTATCTATGTCTCTATCTACCTATCCATCTTCTATCTATCTATCTATCTATCTATCTATCTATCTATCTATCTATCTATCTTCAATCTCTTTCTATTTGTCTGTCTGTCTATCTATCTATCCATCTATCTACTCTATACATCTCTCTCTCTCTCTCTCTACCTAACCATTTTCTATCTATCTATCTATCTATCTATCTATCTATCATCTTCTATATCTGTCTGTCTGTCTGTCTCTGTCTGTCCTGTCTTTCTGTGTCTGTCTGTCTGTCTGTCTGTCTATCTATCCATCTATCTACTATATACATCTATCTATCTATCTATCTATCTATCTATCTATCTATCTATCTATCTATCTATCTATCTATCTATCTTCTATATCTGTCTATCTCTCTGTCTCTGTCTGTCCTGTCTTTCTGTGTCTGTTTGTCTGTCTGTCTATCTATCTATCTATCCATCTATCTACCTATCCATCTTCTATCTATCTATCTATCTATCTATCTATCTATCTATCTATCTATCGTCTATCTCTGTCTATCTATCTATCTATCTATCTATCTATCTATCTATGTTCTATCTCTGTCTGTCTCTGTCTATCTATCTATCTATCTATCTATCTATCTATCTATCTATCTATGTCTCTATCTACCTATCCATCTTCTATCTATCTATCTATCTATCTATCTATCTATCTATCTATCTTCAATCTCTTTCTATTTGTCTGTCTGTCTGTCTGTCTATCTATCTATCCATCTATCTACTCTATACATCTATCTATCTATCTCTCTATCTACCTAACCATTTTCTATCTATCTATCTATCTACCTATCTATCTATCTATCTATCTATCTATCTACCTACCTACCTACCTACCTACCTACCTATCTATCATCTATCTCTCTATCTATCTTCTATCTCTGTCTGTCTATTTGTCTATCTATCTATCTATCTATCTATCTATCTATCTATCTATCTATCTTCTATCTCTGTCTATCTATCTATCTATCTATCTATCTATCTATCTATCTATCTATGTATGTATGTTCTATCTCTGTCTGTCTCTGTCTATCTATCTATCTATCTATCTATCTATCTATCTATCTATCTATCTATGTCTCTATCTACCTATCCATCTTCTATCTATCTATCTATCTATCTATCTATCTATCTATCTATCTATGTCTCTATCTACCTATCCATCTTCTATCTATCTATCTATCTATCTATCTATCTATCTATCTATCTATCTATCTATCTATCTTCAATCTCTTTCTATTTGTCTGTCTGTCTATCTATCTATCCATCTATCTACTCTATACATCTCTCTCTCTCTCTCTCTACCTAACCATTTTCTTTCTATCTATCTATCTATCTATCTATCTATCTATCTATCTATCTATCTATCTATCTATCTATCATCTATCTATCTATCTATCTATCTATCTATCTATCTTCAATCTCTGTCTGTCTATTTGTCTGTCTGTCTGTCTGTCTATCTATCTATCTATCTATGTATCTATCTATCTATCTATCTATCTACCTATCCATCTTCTATCTATCTATCTATCTATCTTCAATCTCTTTCTATTTGTCTGTCTGTCTGTCTGTCTGTCTATCTATCTATCCATCTATCTACTCTATACACCTATCTATCTCTCTATCAACCTAACCATTTTCTATCTATCTATCTATCTATCTATCTATCTATCTATCTATCTATCTATCTATCTATCTATCTTCTATCTCTGTCTATTTGTCTGTCTGTCTATCTGTCTATCTATCTATCTACTCTATACATCTATCTATCATCAATCTATCTATCTATCTTCTATCTCTGTCTGTCTATTTGTCTGTCTGTCTGTCTGTCTGTCTGTCTGTCTATCTATCTACTCTATACATCTATCTATCTATCTATCTATCTATCTATCTATCTATCTATCTATCTATCTATCTATCTTCTATCTCTGTCTATCTTTCTATCTATCTATCTATCTATCTATCTATCTATCTATGTTCTATCTCTGTCTGTCTCTCTCTGTGTATCTATCTATCTATCTATCTATCTATCTATCTATCTATCTATCTATCTATGTCTCTATCTACCTATCCAGCTTATATCTATCTATCTATCTATCTATCTATCTATCTATCTATCTATCTATCTATCTTCAATCTCTGTCTGTCTATTTGTCTGTCTGTCTGTCTGTCTGTCTGTCTGTCTGTCTGTCTATCTATCCATCTATCTATCTCTCTATCTACCTATCCATCTTCTATCTACCTATCCATCTTCTATCTATCTATCTATCTATCTATCTATCAATCTATCTATCTATCTATCTATCTATGTTCTATCTCTGTCTGTCTCTGTCTATCTATCTATCTCTCTATCTCTCTATCTATCTATCTATGTCTCTATCTACCTATCCATCTTCTATCTATCAATCTATCTATCTATCTATCTATCTATCTATCTATCTATCTCTCTATCTCTCTATCAATGTCTCTATCTACCTATCCATCTTCTATCTATCTATCTATCTATCTTCAATCTCTGTCTGTCTATTTGTCTGTCTGTCTGTCTATCTATCTATCTATCTATCCATCTATCTACTCTATCTATCTATCTATCTATCTATCTATCTATCTATCTATCTATCTATCTATCATCTTCTATATCTGTCTGTCTGTCTGTCTCTGTCTGTCCTGTCTTTCTGTGTCTGTCTGTCTGTCTGTCTATCTATCTATCCATCTATCTACTATATACATCTATCTATCTATCTATCTATCTATCTATCTATCTATCTATCTATCTATCTATCTATCTATCTTCTATATCTGTCTATCTGTCTGTCTCTGTCTGTCCTGTCTTTCTGTGTCTGTTTGTCTGTCTGTCTATCTATCTATCTATCCATCTATCTACCTATCCATCTTCTATCTATCTATCTATCTATCTATCTATCTATCTATCTATCTATATATCTATCTATCGTCTATCTCTGTCTATCTATCTATCTATCTATCTATCTATCTATCTATCTATCTATCTATCTATGTTCTATCTCTGTCTGTCTCTGTCTATCTATCGATCTATCTATCTATCTATCTATCTATCTATCTATCTATCTATCTATCTATGTCTCTATCTACCTAACC
>JAKOOJ010000024.1:852500-860000 GCA_022577455.1 Arizona elegans
TATCTCTGTCTATCTATCTATCTATCTATCTATCTATCTATCTATCTATCTATCTATCTATCTATCTATGTCTCTATCTACCTATCCATCTTCTATCTATCTATCTATCTATCTATCTATCTATCTATCTATCTATCTATCTATGTCTCTATCTACCTATCCATCTTCTATCTATCTATCTATCTATCTATCTATCTATCTATCTATCTATCTTCAATCTCTTTCTATTTGTCTGTCTGTCTGTCTGTCTATCTATCTATCCATCTATCTACTCTATACATCTATCTATCTCTCTCTCTATCTACCTAACCATTTTCTATCTATCTATCTATCTATCTATCTATCTATCTATCTATCTATCTATCATCTATCTATCTATCTATCTTCAATCTCTGTCTGTCTATTTGTCTGTCTGTCTGTCTATCTATCTTTCCATCTATCTATCTCTCTATCTACCTATCCATCTTCTATCTACCTATCCATCTTCTATCTATCTATCTACCTACCTATCTATCTATCTATCTATGTCTCTATCCATCTATCTATCTATCTATCTATCTATAGCTGTCTGTCTGTCTGTCTCTGTCTGTCCTGTCTTTCTGTGTCTCTCTGTCTATCTACCAACCTACATACCTATCCATCTTCTATCTATCTGTCTATCTTTCTTCTGTACCTGTCTGTCTGTCTCTCTGTCTCTGTCTGTCCCGTCTTTCTGTGTCTGTTTGTCTGTCTGTCTGTCTGTCTGTCTATCTATCTATCTACTCTATACATCTATCCATCTATCTGTCTATCTTTCTTCTATACCTGTCTGTCTGTCTGTCTCTGTCTGTCCTGTCTTTCTGTGTCTGTTTGTCTGTCTGTCTGTCTGTCTGTCTGTCTATCTATCTATCTATCTTTCTATCTCTGTCTATCTATCTATATATCTATCTATCTATCTATCTATCTATCCATCTTCTATCTATCTATCTATCTATCTTCAATCTCTTTCTATTTGTCTGTCTGTCTGTCTATCTATGTATCCATCTATCTACTCTATAGATCTATCTATCTCTCTATCTACCTAACCATTTTCTATCTATCTATCTATCTATCTATCTATCTATCTATCTATCTATCTATCTATCTATGTATGTATCTATCATCTATCTATCTATCTATCTATCTATCTATCTATCTATCTATCATCTATCTATCTAGCTATCTATCTATCTATCTATCATCTATCTATCTATCTATCTTCTATCTCTGTCTGTCTATTTGTCTGTCTGTCTATCTGTCTATCTATCTATCTACTCTATACATCTATCTATCATCAATCTATCTATCTATCTTCTATCTCTGTCTGTCTATTTGTCTGTCTGTCTGTCTGTCTATCTATCTACTCTATACATCTATATATCTATCTATCTATCTTCTATCTCTGTCTATCTATCTATCTATCTATCTATCTATCTATCTATCTATCTATCTATGTTCTATCTCTGTCTGTCTCTGTCTGTCTATCTATCTATCTATCTATCTATCTATCTATCTATCTATCTATGTCTCTATCTACCTATCCATCTTCTATCTATCTATCTATCTATCTATCTATCTATCTATCTACCTACCTATCTATCATCTATCTATCTATCTATCTTCTATCTCTGTCTGTCTATTTGTCTGTCTGTCTGTCTGTCTGTCTATCTATCTATCTACTCTATACATCTATCCATCTATCTATCTATCTATCTTCTATAGCTGTCTATCTGTCTGTCTCTGTCTGTCCTGTCTTTCTGTGTCTGTCTGTCTGTCTGTCTGTCTATCTATCTATCCATCTATCTACACTATACATCTATCTATCTATCTCTCTATCTACCTATCTATCTATCTATCTATCTATCTATCTATCTATCTATCTATCTATCTATCTTCAATCTCTGTCTGTCTATTTGTCTGTCTGTCTGTCTGTCTATCTATCCATCTATCTATCTCTCTATCTACCTATCCATCTTCTATCTACCTATCCATCTTCTATCTATCTATCTATCTATCTATCTATCTATCTATCTTCTATAGCTGTCTGTCTGTCTGTCTCTGTCTGTCCTGTCTTTCTGTGTCTCTCTGTCTATCTACCAACCTACATACCTATCCATTTTCTATCTATCTGTCTATCTTTCTTCTATACCTGTCTGTCTCTCTGTCTCTGTCTGTCCCGTCTTTCTGTGTCTGTTTGTCTGTCTGTCTGTCTGTCTGTCTATCTATCTATCTTCTATCTCTGTCTGTCTATTTGTCTGTCTGTCTGTCTGTCTATCTATCTATCTACTCTATACATCTATCTATCTATCTATCTATCTTCTATCTTCTATCTCTGTCTATCTATCTATCTATCTATCTATCTATCTATCTATCTATCTATCTATCTATGTCTCTATCTACCTATCCATCTTCTATCTATCTATCTATCTATCTATCTATCTATCTATCTATGTCTCTATCTACCTATCCATCTTCTATCTATCTATCTATCTATCTATCTATCTATCTATCTATCTATCTTCAATCTCTTTCTATTTGTCTGTCTGTCTGTCTGTCTATCTATCTATCCATCTATCTACTCTATACATCTATCTATCTCTCTCTCTATCTACCTAACCATTTTCTATCTATCTATCTATCTATCTATCTATCTATCTATCTATCTATCTATCATCTATCTATCTATCTTCAATCTCTGTCTGTCTATTTGTCTGTCTGTCTGTCTATCTATCTATCCATCTATCTATCTCTCTATCTACCTATCCATCTTCTATCTACCTATCCATCTTCTATCTATCTATCTACCTACCTATCTATCTATCTATCTATGTCTCTATCCATCTATCTATCTATCTATCTATCTATCTATAGCTGTCTGTCTGTCTGTCTCTGTCTGTCCTGTCTTTCTGTGTCTCTCTGTCTATCTACCAACCTACATACCTATCCATCTTCTATCTATCTGTCTATCTTTCTTCTGTACCTGTCTGTCTGTCTCTCTGTCTCTGTCTGTCCCGTCTTTCTGTGTCTGTTTGTCTGTCTGTCTGTCTGTCTGTCTATCTATCTATCTACTCTATACATCTATCCATCTATCTGTCTATCTTTCTTCTATACCTGTCTGTCTGTCTGTCTCTGTCTGTCCTGTCTTTCTGTGTCTGTTTGTCTGTCTGTCTGTCTGTCTGTCTGTCTATCTATCTATCTATCTTTCTATCTCTGTCTATCTATCTATATATCTATCTATCTATCTATCTATCTATCCATCTTCTATCTATCTATCTATCTATCTTCAATCTCTTTCTATTTGTCTGTCTGTCTGTCTATCTATGTATCCATCTATCTACTCTATAGATCTATCTATCTCTCTATCTACCTAACCATTTTCTATCTATCTATCTATCTATCTATCTATCTATCTATCTATCTATCTATCTATGTATCTATCATCTATCTATCTATCTATCTATCTATCTATCTATCTATCTATCTATCATCTATCTATCTAGCTATCTATCTATCTATCTATCATCTATCTATCTATCTATCTTCTATCTCTGTCTGTCTATTTGTCTGTCTGTCTATCTGTCTATCTATCTATCTACTCTATACATCTATCTATCATCAATCTATCTATCTATCTTCTATCTCTGTCTGTCTATTTCTCTGTCTGTCTGTCTATCTATCTAAAAACTCTATACATCTATCTATCTATCTTCTATCTCTGTCTATCTATCTATCTATCTATCTATCTATCTATCTATCTATCTATCTATCTATGTCTCTATCTACCTATCCATCTTCTATCTATCATCTATCTATCTATCTATCTTCTATCTCTGTCTGTCTATTTGTCTGTCTGTCTGTCTATCTATCTATCTAATCTATACATCTATCCATCTATCTATCTATCTATCTTCTATAGCTGTCTGTCTGTCTGTCTGTCTCTGTCTGTCCTGTCTTTCTGTGTCTGTCTGTCTGTCTGTCTGTCTATCTATGTATCTATCCATCTATCTACTCTATACATCTATCTATCTATCTCTCTATCTACCTATCAACCTTCTATCTATCTATCTATCTATCTATCTATCTATCTATCTATCTATCTATCTATGTCTCTATCTACCTATCCATCTTCTATCTATCTATCTAACTTCAATCTCTGTCTGTCTATTTGTCTGTCTGTCTGTCTGTCTATCTATCTATCTATCTATCTATCTATCTATCTATCTATCTATCTATGTCTCTATCTACCTATCCATCTTCTATCTATCTATCTATCTATCTATCTATCTATCTATCTACCTACCTACCTATCTATCATCTATCTATCTATCTATCTTCTATCTCTGTCTCTCTATTTGTCTGTCTGTCTGTCTGCCTATCTATCTATCTACTCTATACATCTATCCATCTATCTATCTATCTATCTTCTATAGCTGTCTGTCTGTCTGTCTGTCTCTGTCTGTCCTGTCTTTCTGTGTCTGTCTGTCTGTCTGTCTATCTATCTATCTATCCATCTATCTACTCTATACATCTATCTATCTCTCTATCTACCTATCCATCTTCTATCTATCTATCTATCTATCTATCTATCTATCTATCTATCTATCTATCTATCTATCTTCAATTTCTTTCTATTTGTCTGTCTGTCTGTCTGTCTGTCTATCTATCTATCCATCTATCTACTCTATACATCTATCTATCTCTCTATCTACCTAACCATTTTCTATCTATCTATCTATCTATCTATCTATCTATCTATCTTCTATCTCTGTCTGTCTATTTGTCTGTCTGTCTATCTGTCTATCTATCTATCTACTCTATACATCTATCTATCATCAATCTATCTATCTATCTTCTATCTCTGTCTGTCTATTTGTCTGTCTATCTATCTATCTACTCTATACATCTATCTATCTATCTATCTTCTATCTCTGTCTACCTATCTATCTATCTATCTATCTATCTATCTATCTATCTATCTATGTTCTATCTCTGTCTGTCTGTCTGTCTGTCTATCTATCTATCTATCTATCTATCTATCTATCTATCTATGTCTCTATCTACCTATCCATCTTCTATCTATCTATCTATCTATCTATCTATCTATCTATCTACCTACCTATCTATCATCTATCTATCTATCTATCTTGTATCTCTGTCTGTCTATTTGTCTGTCTGTCTCTCTGTCTATCTATCTACTGTATACATCTATCCATCTATCTATCTATCTATCTTCTATAGCTGTCTATCTGTCTGTCTCTGTCTGTCCTGTCTTTCTGTGTCTGTCTGTCTGTCTGTCTGTCTGTCTATCTATCTATCTGTCTATCTATCTATCTATCTATCTTGTCTCTATCTACCTATCCATCTTCTATCTATCTATCTATCTATCTATCTATCTATCTATCTATCTACCTACCTATCTATCATCTATCTATCTATCTATCTATCTTCTATCTCTGTCTGTCTATTTGTCTGTCTGTCTGTCTGTCTGTCTATCTATCTATCTACTCTATACATCTATCCATCTATCTATCTATCTATCTTCTATAGCTGTCTATCTGTCTGTCTCTGTCTGTCCTGTCTTTCTGTGTCTGTCTGTTTGTCTGTCTGTCTATCTATCTATCTATCTATCTATCTATCTATCTATCTTCAATCTCTGTCTCTCTATTTGTCTGTCTGTCTGTCTGTCTATCTATCCATCTATCTATCTCTCTATCTACCTATCCATCTTCTATCTACCTATCCATCTTCTATCTATCTATCTATCTATCTATCTATCTATCTATCTATCTATCTATCTATCTTCTATAGCTGTCTGTCTGTCTGTCTCTGTCTGTCCTGTCTTTCTGTGTCTCTCTGTCTATCTACCAACCTACATACCTATCCATCTTCTATCTATCTGTCTATCTTTCTTCTGTACCTGTCTGTCTCTCTGTCTCTGTCTGTCCCGTCTTTCTGTGTCTGTTTGTCTGTCTGTCTGTCTATCTATCTATCTACTCTATACATCTATCTATCTATCTATCTATCTATCTATCTATCTATCTATCTATCTATCTATCTATCTATCTATCTTCTATCTCTGTCTATCTTTCTATCTATCTATCTATCTATCTATCTATCTATCTATCTATCTATGTTCTATCTCTGTCTGTCTCTCTCTGTCTATCTATCTATCTATCTATCTATCTATCTATCTATCTATCTATGTCTCTATCTACCTATCCAGCTTCTATCTATCTATCTTTCTATCTATCTATCTATCTATCTATCTATCTATCTTCAATCTCTGTCTGTCTATTTGTCTGTCTGTCTGTCTGTCTGTCTGTCTGTCTGTCTATCTATCCATCTATCTATCTCTCTATCTACCTATCCATCTTCTATCTACCTATCCATCTTCTATCTACCTATCTATCTATCAATCTATCTATCTATCTATCTATCTATCTATCTATCTATGTTCTATCTCTGTCTGTCTCTGTCTATCTATCTATCTCTCTATCTCTCTATCTATCTATCTATGTCTCTATCTACCTATCCATCTTCGATCTATCAATCTATCTATCTATCTATCTATCTATCTATCTATCTATCTATCTCTCTATCTCTCTATCTATGTCTCTATCTACCTATCCATCTTCTATCTATCTATCTATCTATCTTCAATCTCTGTCTGTCTATTTGTCTGTCTGTCTGTCTATCTATCTATCTATCTTTCCATCTATCTACTCTATCTATCTATCTATCTATCTATCTATCTATCTATCTATCTATCTATCTATCATCTTCTATATCTGTCTGTCTGTCTGTCTCTCTATCTATCCATCTATCTACTATATCCATCTATCTATCTATCTATCTATCTATCTATCTATCTATCTATCTATCTATCTATCTATCTATCTTCTATATCTGTCTATCTGTCTGTCTCTGTCTGTCCTGTCTTTCTGTGTCTGTTTGTCTGTCTGTCTATCTATCTATCTATCCATCTATCTACCTATCCATCTTCTATCTATCTATCTATCTATCTATCTATCTATCTATCTATCTATCGTCTATCTCTGTCTATCTATCTATCTATCTATCTATCTATCTATCTATCTATCTATGTTCTATCTCTGTCTGTCTCTGTCTATCTATCTATCTATCTATCTATCTATCTATCTATCTATCTATCTATGTCTCTATCTACCTATCCATCTTCTATCTATCTATCTATCTATCTATCTATCTATCTATCTATCTATCTTCAATCTCTTTCTATTTGTCTGTCTGTCTGTCTGTCTATCTATCTATCCATCTATCTACTCTATACATCTATCTATCTATCTCTCTATCTACCTAAACTTTTTCTATCTATCTATCTATCTATCTATCTATCTATCTATCTATCTATCTACCTACCTACCTACCTACCTATCTATCATCTATCTATCTATCTATCTTCTATCTCTGTCTGTCTATTTGTCTATCTATCTATCTATCTAT
>JAKOOJ010000024.1:865000-867500 GCA_022577455.1 Arizona elegans
ATCTATCTATCTATCTATCTATCTATCTTCAATCTCTGTCTGTCTATTTGTCTGTCTGTCTGTCTGTCTGTCTGTCTGTCTATCTATCCATCTATCTATCTCTCTATCTACCTATCCATCTTCTATCTACCTATCCATCTTCTATCTATCTATCTATCTATCAATCTATCTATCTATCTATCTATCTATCTATCTATGTTCTATCTCTGTCTGTCTCTGTCTATCTATCTATCTCTCTATCTCTCTATCTATCTATCTATGTCTCTATCTACCTATCCATCTTCTATCTATCTATCTATCTATCTATCTATCTATCTATCTATCTATCTCTCTATCTCTCTATCTCTCTATCTCTCTATCTATGTCTCTATCTACCTATCCATCTTCTATCTATCTATCTATCTATCTATCTTCAATCTCTGTCTGTCTATTTGTCTGTCTGTCTGTCTATCTATCTATCTATCTATCTATCTATCCATCTATCTACTCTATCTATCTATCTATCTATCTATCTATCTATCTATCTATCTATCTATCTATCTTCTATCTCTGTCTATCTTTCTATCTATCTATCTATCTATCTATCTATCTATCTATCTATGTTCTATCTCTGTCTGTCTCTCTCTGTCTATCTATCTATCTATCTATCTATCTATCTATCTATCTATCTATCTATGTCTCTATCTACCTATCCAGCTTATATCTATCTATCTATCTATCTATCTATCTATCTATCTATCTATCTATCTTCAATCTCTGTCTATTTGTCTGTCTGTCTGTCTGTCTGTCTGTCTGTCTGTCTATCTATCCATCTATCTATCTCTCTATCTACCTATCCATCTTCTATCTACCTATCCATCTTCTATCTATCTATCTATCTATCAATCTATCTATCTATCTATCTATCTATCTATCTATGTTCTATCTCTGTCTGTCTCTGTCTATCTATCTATCTCTCTATCTCTCTATCTATCTATCTATGTCTCTATCTACCTATCCATCTTCTATCTATCTATCTATCTATCTATCTATCTATCTATCTCTCTATCTCTCTATCTCTCTATCTCTCTATCTATGTCTCTATCTACCTATCCATCTTCTATCTATCTATCTATCTATCTATCTTCAATCTCTGTCTGTCTATTTGTCTGTCTGTCTGTCTATCTATCTATCTATCTATCTATCTATCTATCCATCTATCTACTCTATCTATCTATCTATCTATCTATCTATCTATCTATCTATCTATCTATCTATCTATCTATCTATCATCTTCTATATCTGTCTGTCTGTCTGTCTCTGTCTGTCCTGTCTTTCTGTGTCTGTCTGTCTGTCTGTCTATCTATCTATCCATCTATCTACTATATACATCTATCTATCTATCTATCTATCTATCTATCTATCTATCTATCTATCTATCTATCTATCTATCTTCTATATCTGTCTATCTGTCTATCTCTGTCTGTCCTGTCTTTCTGTGTCTGTTTGTCTGTCTGTCTATCTATCTATCTATCCATCTATCTACCTATCCATCTTCTATCTATCTATCTATCTATCTATCTATCTATCTATCTATCTATATATCTATCTATCGTCTATCTCTGTCTATCTATCTATCTATCTATCTATCTATGTTCTATCTCTGTCTGTCTCTGTCTATCTATCTATCTATCTATCTATCTATCTATCTATCTATGTCTCTATCTACCTATCCATCTTCTATCTATCTATCTATCTATCTATCTATCTATCTATCTATTTATCTATCTTCAATCTCTTTCTATTTGTCTGTCTGTCTGTCTGTCTATCTATCTATCCATCTATCTACTCTATACATCTATCTATCTATCTCTCTATCTACCTAACCATTTTCTATCTATCTATCTATCTATCTATCTATCTATCTATCTATCTATCTATCTATCTACCTACCTACCTACCTATCTATCATCTATCTATCTATCTATCTTCTATCTCTGTCTGTCTATTTGTCTATCTATCTATCTATCTATCTATCTATCTATCTATCTATCTATCTTCTATCTCTGTCTATCTATCTATCTATCTATCTATCTATCTATCTATCTATCTATATATCTATCTATCTATCTATCTATGTCTCTATCCATCAATCTATCTATCTATAGCTGTCTGTCTGTCTGATTCTGTCTGTCCTGTCTTTCTGTGTCTCTCTGTCTATCTACCAACCTACATACCTATACATTTTCTATCTATCTGTCTATCTTTCTTCTATACCTGTCTGTCTGTCTGTCTCTGTCTGTCCTGTCTTTCTGTGTCTGTTTGTCTGTCTGTCTGTCTGTCTTTCTGTCTGTCTGTCTATCTATCTATCTATCTATCTATCTATCTATCTATCTATCTATCTATGTTCTATCTCTGTCTGTCTCTGTCTATCTATCTATCTATCTATCTATCTATCTATCTATCTATCTATCTATCTATCTATCTATCTATCTATCTATGTCTCTATCTACCTATCCAT
>JAKOOJ010000024.1:875000-877500 GCA_022577455.1 Arizona elegans
CTGTCTGTCTGTCTGTCTATCTATCCATCTATCTATCTCTCTATCTACCTATCCATCTTCTATCTACCTATCCATCTTCTATCTATCTATCTATCTATCTATCTATCTATCTATCTATCTATGTATGTATCTATCTATCTTCTATAGCTGTCTGTCTGTCTGTCTCTGTCTGTCCTGTCTTTCTGTGTCTCTCTGTCTATCTACCAACCTACATACCTATCCATTTTCTATCTATCTGTCTATCTTTCTTCTATACCTGTCTGTCTCTCTGTCTCTGTCTGTCCCATCTTTCTGTGTCTGTTTGTCTGTCTGTCTGTCTGTCTGTCTGTCTATCTATCTATCTTCTATCTCTGTCTGTCTATTTGTCTGTCTGTCTGTCTATCTATCTATCTACTCTATACATCTATCTATCTATCTATCTATCTATCTATCTTCTATCTCTGTCTATCTATCTATCTATCTATCTATCTATCTATCTATCTATCTATCTATCTATCTATGTCTCTATCTACCTATCCATCTTCTATCTATCTATCTATCTATCTATCTATCTATCTATCTATCTATGTCTCTATCTACCTATCCATCTTCTATCTATCTATCTATCTATCTATCTATCTATCTATCTATCTATCTATCTATCTATCTTCAATCTCTTTCTATTTGTCTGTCTGTCTGTCTGTCTATCTATCTATCCATCTATCTACTCTATACATCTATCTATCTCTCTCTCTATCTACCTAACCATTTTCTATCTATCTATCTATCTATCTATCTATCTATCTATCTATCTATCTATCATCTATCTATCTATCTATCTTCAATCTCTGTCTGTCTATTTGTCTGTCTGTCTGTCTATCTATCTATCCATCTATCTATCTCTCTATCTACCTATCCATCTTCTATCTACCTATCCATCTTCTATCTATCTATCTACCTACCTATCTATCTATCTATCTATGTCTCTATCCATCTATCTATCTATCTATCTATCTATCTATAGCTGTCTGTCTGTCTTTCTCTGTCTGTCCTGTCTTTCTGTGTCTCTCTGTCTATCTACCAACCTACATACCTATCCATTTTCTATCTATCTGTCTATCTTTCTTCTATACCTGTCTGTCTGTCTGTCTCTGTCTGTCCTGTCTTTCTGTGTCTGTTTGTCTGTCTGTCTGTCTGTCTGTCTGTCTGTCTGTCTGTCTATCTATCTATCTATCTTTCTATCTCTGTCTATCTATCTATCTATCTATCTATCTATCTATCTATCTATCTATCCATCTTCTATCTATCTATCTATCTATCTTCAATCTCTTTCTATTTGTCTGTCTGTCTGTCTATCTATGTATCCATCTATCTACTCTATAGATCTATCTATCTCTCTATCTACCTAACCATTTTCTATCTATCTATCTATCTATCTATCTATCTATCTATCTATCTATCTATGTATCTATCATCTATCTATCTATCTATCTATCTATCTATCTATCTATCATCTATCTATCTATCTATCTATCTATCTATCTATCTATCTATCATCTATCTATCTATCTATCTTCTATCTCTGTCTGTCTATTTGTCTGTCTGTCTATCTGTCTATCTATCTATCTACTCTATACATCTATCTATCATCAATCTATCTATCTATCTTCTATCTCTGTCTGTCTATTTCTCTGTCTGTCTGTCTATCTATCTAAAAACTCTATACATCTATCTATCTATCTTCTATCTCTGTCTATCTATCTATCTATCTATCTATCTATCTATCTATCTATCTATCTATCTATCTATCTATGTCTCTATCTACCTATCCATCTTCTATCTATCATCTATCTATCTATCTATCTTCTATCTCTGTCTGTCTATTTGTCTGTCTGTCTGTCTATCTATCTATCTACTCTATACATCTATCCATCTATCTATCTATCTATCTTCTATAGCTGTCTGTCTGTCTGTCTGTCTCTGTCTGTCCTGTCTTTCTGTGTCTGTCTGTCTGTCTGTCTGTCTGTCTATCTATGTATCTATCCATCTATCTACTCTATACATCTATCTATCTATCTCTCTATCTACCTATCCACCTTCTATCTATCTATCTATCTATCTATCTATCTATCTATCTATCTATCTATGTCTCTATCTACCTATCCATCTTCTATCTATCTATCTATCTTCAATCTGTCTGTCTATTTGTCTGTCTATCTATCTATCTATCTATCTATCTATCTATCTATGTCTCTATCTACCTATCCATCTTCTATCTATCTATCTATCTATCTATCTATCTATCTATCTATCTACCTACCTATCTATCATCTATCTATCTATCTATCTTCTATCTCTGTCTCTCTATTTGTCTGTCTGTCTGTCTGCCTATCTATCTATCTACTCTATACATCTATCCATCTATCTATCTATCTATCTTCTATAGCTGTCTGTCTGTCTGTCTGTCTCTGTCTGTCCTGTCTTTCTGTGTCTGTCTGTCTGTCTGTCTGTCTATCTATCT
>JAKOOJ010000024.1:892500-920000 GCA_022577455.1 Arizona elegans
CTTCTATCTATCTATCTATCTATCTATCTATCTATCTATCTATCTATCTATCTATCTATGTTCTATCTCTGTCTGTCTCTGTCTATCTATCTATCTATCTATCTATCTATCTATCTATCTCTCTATCTATCTATGTCTCTATCTTCCTATCCATCTTCTATATATCTATCTATCTATCTATCTGCAATCTCTGTCTGTCTTTTTGTCTGTCTGTCTGTCTGTCTATCTATCTATCTATCCATTTATCTACTCTATACATCTATCTATCTATCTATCTATCTACCTATTCACCTTCTATCTATCTATCTCTGTCTATCTACCTATTCATCTTCTTTCTTTTTCTTTCTTTCTATCTATCTTCTATCTCTGTCAGTCTACCTATCTATCTATCTATCTATCTATCTATCTATCTATCTATCTATCTATCTATCATCTATCTTTCTATCTAACTTCTATCTCTGTCTGTCTATTTGTCTGTCTGTCTGTCTGTCTATCTATCTATCTACTCTATACATCTATCCATCTATCTATCTATCTATCTTCTATAGCTGTCTGTCTGTCTATCTCTGTCTGTCCTGTCTTTCTGTGTCTGTCTGTCTGTCTGTCTGTCTATCTATCTATCTGTCCATCTATCTACTCTATACATCTATCTATGTTCTATATCTGTCTGTCTCTGTCCTGTCTTTCTGTGTCTGTCTGTCTGTCTGTCTGTCTATCTATCTATCTGTCCATCTATCTACTCTATACATCTATCTATCTATCTATCCATCTTCTATCTGTCTATCTATCTATGTTCTATCTCTGTCTGTCTATCTATCTATCTATCTATCCATCTTCTATCTATCTATCTATCTATCTATCTATCTATCTATCTATCTATCTATCTATGTCTCTATCTACCTATCCATCTTCTGTCTATCTATCTATCTATCTATCTTCAATCTCTTTCTATTTGTCTGTCTGTCTGTCTATCTATCTATCCATCTATCTACTCTATACATCTATCTATGTCTCTATCTACCTAACCATTTTCTATCTATCTATCTATCTATCTATCTATCTATCTATCTATCTATCTATCATCTATCTATCTATCTATCTATCTATCATCTATCTATCTATCTATCTTCTATCTCTGTCTGTCTATTTGTCTGTCTGTCTATTTGTCTATCTATCTATCTACACTATACATCTATCTATCATCAATCTATCTATCTATCTTCTATCTCTGTCTGTCTATTTGTCTGTCTGTCTGTCTGTCTATCTATCTATCTACTCTATACATCTATCTATCTATCTATCTATCTATCTATCTATCTATCTATCTATCTATCTATCTATCTTCTATCTCTGTCTATCTATCTATCTATCTATCTATCTATCTATCTATCTATCTATCTATCTATCTATGTTCTATCTCTGTCTGTCTCTGTCTGTCTATCTATCTATCTATCTATCTATCTATGTCTCAATCTACCTATCCATCTTCTATCTATCTATCTATCTATCTATCTACCTATGTCGCTATCTACCTATCCATCTTCTATCTATCTATCTATCTATCTATCTATCTATCTATCTATCTATCTTAAATCTCTGTCTGTCTATTTGTCTGTCTGTCTGTCTATCTATCTATCTATCCATCTATCTACTCTATACATCTATCTCTCTATCTCTCTATCTACCTATCTATCTATCTATCTATATATCTATCTATTTATCTATCTATCTATCTCTGTCTATCTACCTATCCATCTTCTATCTAACTATCTATCTATCTATCTATCTATCTATCTATCTATCTATCTATCTACCTAACTATCTATCATCTATCTATCTATCTATCTTCTATCTCTGTCTGTCTATTTGTCTGTCTGTCTGTCTGTCTGTTTGTCTGTCTATCTATCTATCTACTCTATACATCTATCCATCTATCTATCTATCTATCTATCTATCTATCTATCTATCTATCTATCTATCTTCAATCTCTGTCTGTCTATTTGTCTGTCTGTCTGTCTGTCTGTCTGTCTGTCTATCCATCTATCTATCTCTCTATCTACCTATCCATCTTCTATCTACCTATCCATATTCTATCTATCTATCTATCTATCTATCTATCTATCTATCTATCTATCTATCTATGTCTCTATCTACCTATCCATCTTCTATCTATCAATCTATCTATCTATCTATCTATCTATCTATCTATCTATCTATGTCTCTATCTACCTATCCATCTTCTATCTACCTATCCATATTCTATCTATCTATCTATCTATCTATCTATCTATCTATCTATCTATGTCTCTATCTACCTATCCATCTTCTATCTATCAATCTATCTATCTATCTATCTATCTATCTATCTATCTATCTATCTATCTATGTCTCTATCTACCTATCCATCTTCTATCTATCTATCTATCTATCTATCTATCTATCTATCTATCTTCAATCTCTGTCTGTCTATTTGGCTGTCTGTCTGTCTATCTATCTATCTATCCATCTATCTACTCTATACATCTATCTATCTATCTATCTATCTATCTATCTATCTATCTATCTATCTCTCTCTCTCTCTCTCTCTCTATCTATCTATCTATCTATCTATCTTCTATCTCTGTCTGTCTATTTGTCTGTCTGTCTATCTGTCTATCTATCTATCTACTCTATACATCTATCTATCATCAATCTATCTATCTATCTTCTATCTCTGTCTGTCTATTTGTCTGTCTGTCTGTCTATCTATCTAAATACTCTATACATCTATCTATCTATCTATATTCTATCTCTGTCTATCTATCTATCTATGTATCTATCTATCTATCTATCTATCTATCTATGTTCTATCTCTGTCTCTGTCTGTCTATCTATCTATCTATCTATCTATCTATCTATCTATCTATCTATCTATCTATCTATGTCTCTATCTACCTATCCATCTTCTATCTATCATCTATCTATCTATCTATCTTCTATCTCTGTCTGTCTATTTGTCTGTCTGTCTGTCTGTCTATCTATCTATCTACTCTATACATCTATCCATCTATCTATCTATCTATCTTCTATAGCTGTCTGTCTGTCTATCTCTGTCTGTCCTGTCTTTCTGTGTCTGTCTGTCTGTCTGTCTGTCTATCTATCTATCTGTCCATCTATCTACTCTATACATCTATCTATGTTCTATCTCTGTCTGTCTCTGTCTCTGTCTATCTATCTATCTATCTATCTATCTATCTATCTATCTATCTATCTATGTCTCTATCTACCTATCCATCTTCTATCTACCTATCCATCTTCTATCTATCTATCTTTCTATCTATCTATCTATCTATCTATCTATCTATCTATGTTCTATCTCTGTCTGTCTCTGTCTATCTATCTATCTATCTATCTATCTATCTATCTATCTATCTATCTATCTATCTCTCTATCTATCTATCTATGTCTCTATCTTCCTATCCATCTTCTATATATCTATCTATCTATCTATCTGCAATCTCTGTCTGTCTTTTTGTCTGTCTGTCTGTCTGTCTATCTATCTATCTATCCATTTATCTACTCTATACATCTATCTATCTATCTATCTATCTACCTATTCACCTTCTATCTATCTATCTCTGTCTATCTACCTATTCATCTTCTTTCTTTTTCTTTCTTTCTATCTATCTTCTATCTCTGTCAGTCTACCTATCTATCTATCTTCAATCTCTGTCTGTCTATTTGTCTGTCTGTCTGTCTGTCTGTCTATCTATCCATCTATCTATCTCTCTATCTACCTATCCATCTTCTATCTACCTATCCATCTTCTATCTATCTATCTACCTACCTATCTATCTATCTATGTCTCTATCCATCTATCTATCTATCTATCTATAGCTATCTGTCTGTCTGTCTCTGTCTGTCCTGTCTTTCTGTGTCTCTCTGTCTATCTACCAACCTACATACCTATCCATTTTCTATCTATCTGTCTATCTTTCTTCTATACCTGTCTGTCTGTGTGTCTCTGTCTGTCCTGTCTTTCTGTGTCTGTTTGTCTGTCTGTCTGTCTGTCTGTCTATGTATCTATCTATCTATCTATCTATCTATCTATCTATCTATCTATCTATCTATCTATCTATCTTCTATCTCTGTCCATCTATCTATCTATCTATCTATCTATCTATCTATCTATCTATCTATCTATCTATCTATCTATCTATCTATCTATGTTCTATCTCTGTCTGTCTATCTATCTATCTATCTATCCATCTTCTATCTATCTATCTATCTATCTATCTATCTATCTATCTATCTATCTATCTATCTATGTCTCTATCTACCTATCCATCTTCTGTCTATCTATCTATCTATCTATCTTCAATCTCTTTCTATTTGTCTGTCTGTCTGTCTATCTATCTATCCATCTATCTACTCTATACATCTATCTATGTCTCTATCTACCTAACCATTTTCTATCTATCTATCTATCTATCTATCTATCTATCTATCTGTCTATCTATCTATCTATCTATCATCTATCTATCTATCTATCTATCTATCTATCTATCTATCTATCATCTATCTATCTATCTATCTATCATCTATCTATCTATCTATCTATCTTCTATCTCTGTCTGTCTATTTGTCTGTCTGTCTATTTGTCTATCTATCTATCTACTCTATACATCTATCTATCATCAATCTATCTATCTATCTTCTATCTCTGTCTGTCTATTTGTCTGTCTGTCTGTCTGTCTATCTATCTATCTACTCTATACATCTATCTATCTATCTATCTATCTATCTATCTATCTATCTATCTTCTATCTCTGTCTATCTATCTATCTATCTATCTATCTATCTTCTATCTCTGTCTATCTATCTATCTATCTATCTATCTATCTATCTATCTATCTATCTATCTATCTATCTATCTATCTATGTCTCTATCTACCTATCCATCTTCTATCTATCATCTATCTTTCTATCTAACTTCTATCTCTGTCTGTCTATTTGTCTGTCTGTCTGTCTGTCTATCTATCTATCTACTCTATACATCTATCCATCTATCTATCTATCTATCTTCTATAGCTGTCTGTCTGTCTATCTCTGTCTGTCCTGTCTTTCTGTGTCTGTCTGTCTGTCTGTCTGTCTATCTATCTATCTGTCCATCTATCTACTCTATACATCTATCTATGTTCTATCTCTGTCTGTCTCTGTCCTGTCTTTCTGTGTCTGTCTGTCTGTCTGTCTGTCTGTCTATCTATCTATCTGTCCATCTATCTACTCTATACATCTATCTATCTATCTATCCATCTTCTATCTGTCTATCTATCTATGTTCTATCTCTGTCTGTCTATCTATCTATCTATCTATCCATCTTCTATCTATCTATCTATCTATCTATCTATCTATCTATCTATCTATCTATCTATGTCTCTATCTACCTATCCATCTTCTGTCTATCTATCTATCTATCTATCTTCAATCTCTTTCTATTTGTCTGTCTGTCTGTCTATCTATCTATCCATCTATCTACTCTATACATCTATCTATGTCTCTATCTACCTAACCATTTTCTATCTATCTATCTATCTATCTATCTATCTATCTATCTATCTATCTATCATCTATCTATCTATCTATCTATCATCTATCTATCTATCTATCTTCTATCTCTGTCTGTCTATTTGTCTGTCTGTCTGTCTATCTATCTATCTACTCTATACATCTATCTATCTATCTATCTATCTATCTATCTATCTATCTATCTATCTATCTATCTATCTATCTATCTTCTATCTCTGTCTATCTATCTATCTATCTATCTATCTATCTATCTATCTATCTATCTATGTTCTATCTCTGTCTGTCTCTGTCTGTCTATCTATCTATCTATCTATCTATCTATGTCTCTATCTACCTATCCATCTTCTATCTATCTATCTATCTATCTATCTATCTATCTATCTATGTCTCTATCTACCTATCCATCTTCTATCTATCTATCTATCTATCTATCTATCTATCTATCTATCTATCTTCAATCTCTGTCTGTCTATTTGTCTGTCTGTCTGTCTATCTATCTATCTATCCATCTATCTACTCTATACATCTATCTCTCTATCTCTCTATCTACCTATCTATCTATCTATCTATCTATCTATCTATATATCTATCTATTTATCTATCTATCTATCTCTGTCTATCTACCTATCCATCTTCTATCTATCTATCTATCTATCTATCTATCTATCTATCTACCTATCTATCATCTATCTATCTATCTATCTTCTATCTCTGTCTGTCTATTTGTCTGTCTGTCTGTCTGTCTGTTTGTCTGTCTATCTATCTATCTACTCTATACATCTATCCATCTATCTATCTATCTATCTATCTATCTATCTATCTATCTATCTATCTATCTTCAATCTCTGTCTGTCTATTTGTCTGTCTGTCTGTCTGTCTGTCTGTCTGTCTATCCATCTATCTATCTCTCTATCTACCTATCCATCTTCTATCTACCTATCCATATTCTATCTATCTATCTATCTATCTATCTATCTATCTATCTATCTATCTATGTCTCTATCTACCTATCCATCTTCTATCTATCAATCTATCTATCTATCTATCTATCTATCTATCTATCTATCTATCTATCTATCTATCTATCTATCTATGTCTCTATCTACCTATCCATCTTCTATCTATCTATCTATCTATCTATCTTCAATCTCTGTCTGTCTATTTGGCTGTCTGTCTGTCTATCTATCTATCTATCTATCCATCTATCTACTCTATACATCTATCTATCTATCTATCTATCTATCTATCTATCTATCTATCTATCTATCTCTCTCTCTCTCTCTATCTATCTATCTATCTATCTATCTATCTATCTATCAATCTATCTATGTCTCTATCTACCTATCCATCTTCTATCTACCTATCCATCTTCTATCTATCTATCTATCTATCTATCTATCTATCTATCTATCTATCTATCTATGTTCTATCTCTGTCTGTCTCTGTCTATCTATCTATCTATCTATCTATCTATCTATCTATCTCTCTATCTATCTATGTCTCTATCTTCCTATCCATCTTCTATATATCTATCTATCTATCTATCTGCAATCTCTGTCTGTCTTTTTGTCTGTCTGTCTGTCTGTCTATCTATCTATCTATCCATTTATCTACTCTATACATCTATCTATCTATCTATCTATCTACCTATTCACCTTCTATCTATCTATCTCTGTCTATCTACCTATTCATCTTCTTTCTTTTTCTTTCTTTCTATCTATCTTCTATCTCTGTCAGTCTACCTATCTATCTATCTATCTATCTATCTATCTATCTATCTATCTATCATCTATCTTTCTATCTAACTTCTATCTCTGTCTGTCTATTTGTCTGTCTGTCTGTCTGTCTATCTATCTATCTACTCTATACATCTATCCATCTATCTATCTATCTATCTTCTATAGCTGTCTGTCTGTCTATCTCTGTCTGTCCTGTCTTTCTGTGTCTGTCTGTCTGTCTGTCTGTCTATCTATCTATCTGTCCATCTATCTACTCTATACATCTATCTATGTTCTATATCTGTCTGTCTCTGTCCTGTCTTTCTGTGTCTGTCTGTCTGTCTGTCTGTCTATCTATCTATCTGTCCATCTATCTACTCTATACATCTATCTATCTATCTATCCATCTTCTATCTGTCTATCTATCTATGTTCTATCTCTGTCTGTCTATCTATCTATCTATCTATCCATCTTCTATCTATCTATCTATCTATCTATCTATCTATCTATCTATCTATCTATCTATGTCTCTATCTACCTATCCATCTTCTGTCTATCTATCTATCTATCTATCTTCAATCTCTTTCTATTTGTCTGTCTGTCTGTCTATCTATCTATCCATCTATCTACTCTATACATCTATCTATGTCTCTATCTACCTAACCATTTTCTATCTATCTATCTATCTATCTATCTATCTATCTATCTATCTATCTATCTATCATCTATCTATCTATCTATCTATCTATCATCTATCTATCTATCTATCTTCTATCTCTGTCTGTCTATTTGTCTGTCTGTCTATTTGTCTATCTATCTATCTACACTATACATCTATCTATCATCAATCTATCTATCTATCTTCTATCTCTGTCTGTCTATTTGTCTGTCTGTCTGTCTGTCTATCTATCTATCTACTCTATACATCTATCTATCTATCTATCTATCTATCTATCTATCTATCTATCTATCTATCTATCTATCTATCTATCTTCTATCTCTGTCTATCTATCTATCTATCTATCTATCTATCTATCTATCTATCTATCTATCTATGTTCTATCTCTGTCTGTCTCTGTCTGTCTATCTATCTATCTATCTATCTATCTATGTCTCAATCTACCTATCCATCTTCTATCTATCTATCTATCTATCTATCTACCTATGTCGCTATCTACCTATCCATCTTCTATCTATCTATCTATCTATCTATCTATCTATCTATCTATCTATCTTAAATCTCTGTCTGTCTATTTGTCTGTCTGTCTGTCTATCTATCTATCTATCCATCTATCTACTCTATACATCTATCTCTCTATCTCTCTATCTACCTATCTATCTATCTATCTATATATCTATCTATTTATCTATCTATCTATCTCTGTCTATCTACCTATCCATCTTCTATCTAACTATCTATCTATCTATCTATCTATCTATCTATCTATCTATCTATCTACCTAACTATCTATCATCTATCTATCTATCTATCTTCTATCTCTGTCTGTCTATTTGTCTGTCTGTCTGTCTGTCTGTTTGTCTGTCTATCTATCTATCTACTCTATACATCTATCCATCTATCTATCTATCTATCTATCTATCTATCTATCTATCTATCTATCTATCTTCAATCTCTGTCTGTCTATTTGTCTGTCTGTCTGTCTGTCTGTCTGTCTGTCTATCCATCTATCTATCTCTCTATCTACCTATCCATCTTCTATCTACCTATCCATATTCTATCTATCTATCTATCTATCTATCTATCTATCTATCTATCTATCTATCTATGTCTCTATCTACCTATCCATCTTCTATCTATCAATCTATCTATCTATCTATCTATCTATCTATCTATCTATCTATGTCTCTATCTACCTATCCATCTTCTATCTACCTATCCATATTCTATCTATCTATCTATCTATCTATCTATCTATCTATCTATCTATGTCTCTATCTACCTATCCATCTTCTATCTATCAATCTATCTATCTATCTATCTATCTATCTATCTATCTATCTATCTATCTATCTATGTCTCTATCTACCTATCCATCTTCTATCTATCTATCTATCTATCTATCTATCTATCTATCTATCTTCAATCTCTGTCTGTCTATTTGGCTGTCTGTCTGTCTATCTATCTATCTATCCATCTATCTACTCTATACATCTATCTATCTATCTATCTATCTATCTATCTATCTATCTCTCTCTCTCTCTCTCTCTCTATCTATCTATCTATCTATCTATCTTCTATCTCTGTCTGTCTATTTGTCTGTCTGTCTATCTGTCTATCTATCTATCTACTCTATACATCTATCTATCATCAATCTATCTATCTATCTTCTATCTCTGTCTGTCTATTTGTCTGTCTGTCTGTCTATCTATCTAAATACTCTATACATCTATCTATCTATCTATATTCTATCTCTGTCTATCTATCTATCTATGTATCTATCTATCTATCTATCTATCTATCTATGTTCTATCTCTGTCTCTGTCTGTCTATCTATCTATCTATCTATCTATCTATCTATCTATCTATCTATCTATCTATCTATGTCTCTATCTACCTATCCATCTTCTATCTATCATCTATCTATCTATCTATCTTCTATCTCTGTCTGTCTATTTGTCTGTCTGTCTGTCTGTCTATCTATCTATCTACTCTATACATCTATCCATCTATCTATCTATCTATCTTCTATAGCTGTCTGTCTGTCTATCTCTGTCTGTCCTGTCTTTCTGTGTCTGTCTGTCTGTCTGTCTGTCTATCTATCTATCTGTCCATCTATCTACTCTATACATCTATCTATGTTCTATCTCTGTCTGTCTCTGTCTCTGTCTATCTATCTATCTATCTATCTATCTATCTATCTATCTATCTATCTATGTCTCTATCTACCTATCCATCTTCTATCTACCTATCCATCTTCTATCTATCTATCTTTCTATCTATCTATCTATCTATCTATCTATCTATCTATGTTCTATCTCTGTCTGTCTCTGTCTATCTATCTATCTATCTATCTATCTATCTATCTATCTATCTATCTATCTATCTCTCTATCTATCTATCTATGTCTCTATCTTCCTATCCATCTTCTATATATCTATCTATCTATCTATCTGCAATCTCTGTCTGTCTTTTTGTCTGTCTGTCTGTCTGTCTATCTATCTATCTATCCATTTATCTACTCTATACATCTATCTATCTATCTATCTATCTACCTATTCACCTTCTATCTATCTATCTCTGTCTATCTACCTATTCATCTTCTTTCTTTTTCTTTCTTTCTATCTATCTTCTATCTCTGTCAGTCTACCTATCTATCTATCTTCAATCTCTGTCTGTCTATTTGTCTGTCTGTCTGTCTGTCTGTCTATCTATCCATCTATCTATCTCTCTATCTACCTATCCATCTTCTATCTACCTATCCATCTTCTATCTATCTATCTACCTACCTATCTATCTATCTATGTCTCTATCCATCTATCTATCTATCTATCTATAGCTATCTGTCTGTCTGTCTCTGTCTGTCCTGTCTTTCTGTGTCTCTCTGTCTATCTACCAACCTACATACCTATCCATTTTCTATCTATCTGTCTATCTTTCTTCTATACCTGTCTGTCTGTGTGTCTCTGTCTGTCCTGTCTTTCTGTGTCTGTTTGTCTGTCTGTCTGTCTGTCTGTCTATGTATCTATCTATCTATCTATCTATCTATCTATCTATCTATCTATCTATCTATCTATCTATCTTCTATCTCTGTCCATCTATCTATCTATCTATCTATCTATCTATCTATCTATCTATCTATCTATCTATCTATCTATCTATCTATCTATCTATCTAT
The DNA here is from genome assembly GCA_022577455.1 of Arizona elegans. NCBI lineage: Eukaryota > Metazoa > Chordata > Lepidosauria > Squamata > Colubridae > Arizona > Arizona elegans. Next base: position 903,644 of record JAKOOJ010000024.1, read on the forward strand.
GTTCTATCTCTGTCTGTCTATCTATCTATCTATCTATCCATCTTCTATCTATCTATCTATCTATCTATCTATCTATCTATCTATCTATCTATCTATGTCTCTATCTACCTATCCATCTTCTGTCTATCTATCTATCTATCTATCTTCAATCTCTTTCTATTTGTCTGTCTGTCTGTCTATCTATCTATCCATCTATCTACTCTATACATCTATCTATGTCTCTATCTACCTAACCATTTTCTATCTATCTATCTATCTATCTATCTATCTATCTGTCTATCTATCTATCTATCTATCATCTATCTATCTATCTATCTATCTATCTATCTATCTATCTATCTATCATCTATCTATCTATCTATCTATCATCTATCTATCTATCTATCTATCTTCTATCTCTGTCTGTCTATTTGTCTGTCTGTCTATTTGTCTATCTATCTATCTACTCTATACATCTATCTATCATCAATCTATCTATCTATCTTCTATCTCTGTCTGTCTATTTGTCTGTCTGTCTGTCTGTCTATCTATCTATCTACTCTATACATCTATCTATCTATCTATCTATCTATCTATCTATCTATCTATCTTCTATCTCTGTCTATCTATCTATCTATCTATCTATCTATCTTCTATCTCTGTCTATCTATCTATCTATCTATCTATCTATCTATCTATCTATCTATCTATCTATCTATCTATCTATGTCTCTATCTACCTATCCATCTTCTATCTATCATCTATCTTTCTATCTAACTTCTATCTCTGTCTGTCTATTTGTCTGTCTGTCTGTCTGTCTATCTATCTATCTACTCTATACATCTATCCATCTATCTATCTATCTATCTTCTATAGCTGTCTGTCTGTCTATCTCTGTCTGTCCTGTCTTTCTGTGTCTGTCTGTCTGTCTGTCTGTCTATCTATCTATCTGTCCATCTATCTACTCTATACATCTATCTATGTTCTATCTCTGTCTGTCTCTGTCCTGTCTTTCTGTGTCTGTCTGTCTGTCTGTCTGTCTGTCTATCTATCTATCTGTCCATCTATCTACTCTATACATCTATCTATCTATCTATCCATCTTCTATCTGTCTATCTATCTATGTTCTATCTCTGTCTGTCTATCTATCTATCTATCTATCCATCTTCTATCTATCTATCTATCTATCTATCTATCTATCTATCTATCTATCTATCTATCTATGTCTCTATCTACCTATCCATCTTCTGTCTATCTATCTATCTATCTATCTTCAATCTCTTTCTATTTGTCTGTCTGTCTGTCTATCTATCTATCCATCTATCTACTCTATACATCTATCTATGTCTCTATCTACCTAACCATTTTCTATCTATCTATCTATCTATCTATCTATCTATCTATCTATCTATCATCTATCTATCTATCTATCTATCATCTATCTATCTATCTATCTTCTATCTCTGTCTGTCTATTTGTCTGTCTGTCTGTCTATCTATCTATCTACTCTATACATCTATCTATCTATCTATCTATCTATCTATCTATCTATCTATCTATCTATCTATCTATCTATCTTCTATCTCTGTCTATCTATCTATCTATCTATCTATCTATCTATCTATCTATCTATCTATGTTCTATCTCTGTCTGTCTCTGTCTGTCTATCTATCTATCTATCTATCTATCTATGTCTCTATCTACCTATCCATCTTCTATCTATCTATCTATCTATCTATCTATCTATCTATCTATCTATGTCTCTATCTACCTATCCATCTTCTATCTATCTATCTATCTATCTATCTATCTATCTATCTATCTATCTTCAATCTCTGTCTGTCTATTTGTCTGTCTGTCTGTCTATCTATCTATCTATCCATCTATCTACTCTATACATCTATCTCTCTATCTCTCTATCTACCTATCTATCTATCTATCTATCTATCTATCTATATATCTATCTATTTATCTATCTATCTATCTCTGTCTATCTACCTATCCATCTTCTATCTATCTATCTATCTATCTATCTATCTATCTATCTACCTATCTATCATCTATCTATCTATCTATCTTCTATCTCTGTCTGTCTATTTGTCTGTCTGTCTGTCTGTCTGTTTGTCTGTCTATCTATCTATCTACTCTATACATCTATCCATCTATCTATCTATCTATCTATCTATCTATCTATCTATCTATCTATCTTCAATCTCTGTCTGTCTATTTGTCTGTCTGTCTGTCTGTCTGTCTGTCTGTCTATCCATCTATCTATCTCTCTATCTACCTATCCATCTTCTATCTACCTATCCATATTCTATCTATCTATCTATCTATCTATCTATCTATCTATCTATCTATCTATGTCTCTATCTACCTATCCATCTTCTATCTATCAATCTATCTATCTATCTATCTATCTATCTATCTATCTATCTATCTATCTATCTATCTATGTCTCTATCTACCTATCCATCTTCTATCTATCTATCTATCTATCTATCTTCAATCTCTGTCTGTCTATTTGGCTGTCTGTCTGTCTATCTATCTATCTATCTATCCATCTATCTACTCTATACATCTATCTATCTATCTATCTATCTATCTATCTATCTATCTATCTATCTATCTCTCTCTCTCTCTCTATCTATCTATCTATCTATCTATCTATCTATCTATCTTCTATCTCTGTCTGTCTATTTCTCTGTCTGTCTATCTGTCTATCTATCTATCTACTCTATACATCTATCTATCATCAATCTATCTATCTATCTTCTATCTCTGTCTGTCTATTTGTCTGTCTGTCTGTCTATCTATCTAAATACTCTATACATCTATCTATCTATCTATATTCTATCTCTGTCTATCTATCTATCTATGTATCTATCTATCTATCTATCTATCTATCTATCTATCTATCTATGTTCTATCTCTGTCTCTGTCTATCTATCTATCTATCTATCTATCTATCTATCTATCTCTCTATCTATCTATGTCTCTATCTACCTATCCATCTTCTATCTATCATCTATCTATCTATCTATCTTCTATCTCTGTCTGTCTATTTGTCTGTCTGTCTGTCTGTCTATCTATCTATCTACTCTATACATCTATCCATCTATCTATCTATCTTCTATAGCTGTCTGTCTGTCTATCTCTGTCTGTCCTGTCTTTCTGTGTCTGTCTGTCTGTCTGTCTGTCTATCTATCTATCTGTCCATCTATCTACTCTATACATCTATCTATGTTCTATCTCTGTCTGTCTCTGTCTCTGTCTATCTATCTATCTATCTATCTATCTATCTATCTATCTATCTATCTATCTATGTCTCTATCTACCTATCCATCTTCTATCTACCTATCCATCTTCTATCTATCTATCTATCTATCTATCTATCTATCTATCTATCTATGTTCTATCTCTGTCTGTCTCTGTCTATCTATCTATCTATCTATCTATCTATCTATCTATCTATCTATGTCTCTATCTTCCTATCCATCTTCTATATATCTATCTATCTATCTATCTGCAATCTCTGTCTGTCTTTTTGTCTGTCTGTCTGTCTGTCTATCTATCTATCTATCCATTTATCTACTCTATACATCTATCTATCTATCTATCTATCTACCTATTCACCTTCTATCTATCTATCTCTTTCTATCTACCTATTCATCTTCTTTCTTTTTCTTTCTTTCTATCTATCTTCTATCTCTGTCAGTCTACCTATCTATCTATCTATCTATCTATCTATCTATCTATCATCTATCTATCTATCTATCTTCAATCTCTGTCTGTCTATTTGTCTGTCTGTCTGTCTGTCTATCTATCTATCCATCTATCTATCTCTCTATCTACCTATCCATCTTCTATCTACCTATCCATCTTCTATCTATCTATCTACCTACCTATCTATCTATCTATGTCTCTATCCATCTATCTATCTATCTATCTATAGCTGTCTGTCTGTCTGTCTCTGTCTGTCCTGTCTTTCTGTGTCTCTCTGTCTATCTACCAACCTACATACCTATCCATTTTCTATCTATCTGTCTATCTTTCTTCTATACCTGTCTGTCTGTGTGTCTCTGTCTGTCCTGTCTTTCTGTGTCTGTTTGTCTGTCTGTCTGTCTGTCTATCTATCTATCTATCTATCTATCTATCTATCTATCTATCTATCTATCTATCTTCTATCTCTGTCCATCTATCTATCTATCTATCTATCTATCTATCTATCTATCTATCTATCTATCTATCTATCTATGTTCTATCTCTGTCTGTCTATCTATCTATCTATCTATCCATCTTCTATCTATCTATCTATCTATCTATCTATCTATCTATCTATCTATGTCTCTATCTACCTATCCATCTTCTGTCTATCTATCTATCTATCTATCTTCAATCTCTTTCTATTTGTCTGTCTGTCTGTCTATCTATCTATCCATCTATCTACTCTATCCATCTATCTATGTCTCTATCTACCTAACCATTTTCTATCTATCTATCTATCTATCTATCTATCTATCTATCTATCATCTATCTATCTATCTATCTATCATCTATCTATCTATCTATCTATCTTCTATCTCTGTCTGTCTATTTGTCTGTCTGTCTATTTGTCTATCTATCTATCTACTCTATACATGTATCTATCATCAATCTATCTATCTATCTTCTATCTCTGTCTGTCTATTTGTCTGTCTGTCTGTCTGTCTATCTATCTATCTACTCTATACATCTATCTATCTATCTATCTATCTATCTATCTATCTATCTATCTATCTTCTATCTCTGTCTATCTATCTATCTATCTATCTATCTATCTTCTATCTCTGTCTATCTATCTATCTATCTATCTATCTATCTATCTATCTATCTATCTATCTATCTATCTATGTCTCTATCTACCTATCCATCTTCTATCTATCATCTATCTATCTATCTATCTTCTATCTCTGTCTGTCTATTTGTCTGTCTGTCTGTCTGTCTATCTATCTATCTACTCTATACATCTATCCATCTATCTATCTATCTTCTATAGCTGTCTGTCTGTCTATCTCTGTCTGTCCTGTCTTTCTGTGTCTGTCTGTCTGTCTGTCTGTCTATCTATCTATCTGTCCATCTATCTACTCTATACATCTATCTATGTTCTATCTCTGTCTGTCTCTGTCTCTGTCTATCTATCTATCTATCTATCTATCTATCTATCTATCTATCTATCTATCAATCTATCTATGTCTCTATCTACCTATCCATCTTCTATCTACCTATCCATCTTCTATCTATCTATCTATCTATCTATCTATCTATCTATCTATCTATCTCTCTATCTATCTATCTATGTCTCTATCTTCCTATCCATCTTCTATATATCTATCTATCTATCTATCTGCAATCTCTGTCTGTCTTTTTGTCTCTCTGTCTGTCTGTCTATCTATCTATCTATCCATTTATCTACTCTATACATCTATCTATCTATCTCTCTATCTACCTATTCACCTTCTATCTATCTATCTCTGTCTATCTACCTATTCATCTTCTTTCTTTTTCTTTCTTTCTATCTATCTTCTATCTCTGTCAGTCTATCTATCTATCTATCTATCTATCTATCTATCTATCTATCATCTATCTATCTATCTATCTTCAATCTCTGTCTGTCTATTTGTCTGTCTGTCTGTCTGTCTATCTATCTATCCATCTATCTATCTCTCTATCTACCTATCCATCTTCTATCTACCTATCCATCTTCTATCTATCTATCTACCTACCTATCTATCTATCTATGTCTCTATCCATCTATCTATCTATCTATCTATCTATCTATAGCTGTCTGTCTGTCTGTCTCTGTCTGTCCTGTCTTTCTGTGTCTCTCTGTCTATCTACCAACCTACATACCTATCCATTTTCTATCTATCTGTCTATCTTTCTTCTATACCTGTCTGTCTGTGTGTCTCTGTCTGTCCTGTCTTTCTGTGTCTGTTTGTCTGTCTGTCTGTCTGTCTGTCTGTCTATGTATCTATCTATCTATCTATCTATCTATCTATCTATCTATCTATCTATCTATCTATCTATCTATCTATCTATCTTCTATCTCTGTCCATCTATCTATCTATCTATCTATCTATCTATCTATCTATCTATCTATCTATCTATCTATCTATCTATGTCTCTATCTACCTATCCATCTTCTGTCTATCTATCTATCTATCTATCTATCTTCAATCTCTTTCTATTTGTCTGTCTGTCTATCTATCTATCTATCTATCTATCTATCTATCTATCTATCTATCATCTATCTATCTATCTATCTATCATCTATCTATCTATCTATCTTCTATCTCTGTCTGTCTATTTGTCTGTCTGTCTATTTGTCTATCTATCTATCTACTCTATATATCTATCTATCATCAATCTATCTATCTATCTTCTATCTCTGTCTGTGTATTTGTCTGTCTGTCTGTCTGTCTATCTATCTATCTACTCTATACATCTATCTATCTATCTATCTATCTATCTATCTATCTATCTATCTATCTATCTATCTATCTATCTTCCATCTCTGTCTATCTATCTATCTATCTATCTATCTATCTATCTATCTATCTATCAATCTATCTATGTTCTATCTCTGTCTGTCTCTGTCTGTCTATCTATCTATCTATCTATCTATCTATCTATCTATCTATCTATGTCTCTATCTACCTATCCATCTTCTATCTATCTATCTATCTATCTATCTATCTATCTATCTATCTACCTAACTATCTATCATCTATCTATCTATCTATCCTCTATCTCTGTCTGTCTATTTGTCTGTCTGTCTGTCTGTCTGTTTGTCTGTCTATCTATCTATCTACTCTATACATCTATCCATCTATCTATCTTCAATCTCTGTCTGTCTATTTGTCTGTCTGTCTGTCTGTCTGTCTATCCATCTATCTATCTCTCTATCTACCTATCCATCTTCTATCTACCTATCCATATTCTATCTATCTATCTATCTATCTATCTATCTATCTATGTCTCTATCTACCTATCCATCTTCTGTCTATCTATCTATCTATCTATCTTCAATCTCTTTCTATTTGTCTGTCTGTCTATCTATCTATCTATCTATCTATCTATCTATCTATCTATCTATCATCTATCTATCTATCTATCTATCATCTATCTATCTATCTATCTTCTATCTCTGTCTGTCTATTTGTCTGTCTGTCTATTTGTCTATCTATCTATCTACTCTATATATCTATCTATCATCAATCTATCTATCTATCTTCTATCTCTGTCTGTGTATTTGTCTGTCTGTCTGTCTATCTATCTATCTACTCTATACATCTATCTATCTATCTATCTATCTATCTATCTATCTATCTATCTATCTATCTATCTATCTTCCATCTCTGTCTATCTATCTATCTATCTATCTATCTATCTATCTATCTATCTATCAATCTATCTATGTTCTATCTCTGTCTGTCTCTGTCTGTCTATCTATCTATCTATCTATCTATCTATCTATCTATCTATCTATCTATCTATGTCTCTATCTACCTATCCATCTTCTATCTATCTATCTATCTATCTATCTATCTATCTATCTATGTCTCTATCTACCTATCCATCTTCTATCTATCTATCTATCTATCTATCTATCTTCAATCTCTGTCTGTCTATGTGGCTGTCTGTCTGTCTATCTATCTATCTATCTATCCATCTATCTACTCTATACATCTATCTATCTATCTATCTATCTATCTATCTATCTATCTCTCTCTCTCTCTCTCTCTCTCTCTCTCTCTATCTATCTATCTATCTATCTATCTATCTTCTATCTCTGTCTGTCTATTTCTCTGTCTGTCTATCTGTCTATCTATCTATCTACTCTATACATCTATCTATCATCAATCTATCTATCTATCTTCTATCTCTGTCTGTCTATTTGTCTGTCTGTCTGTCTATCTATCTAAATACTCTATACATCTATCTATCTATCTATATTCTATCTCTGTCTATCTATCTATCTATGTATCTATCTATCTATCTATCTATCTATCTATCTATGTTCTATCTCTGTCTCTGTCTATCTATCTATCTATCTATCTATCTATCTATCTATCTCTCTATCTATCTATGTCTCTATCTACCTATCCATCTTCTATCTATCATCTATCTATCTATCTATCTTCTATCTCTGTCTGTCTATTTGTCTGTCTGTCTGTCTGTCTATCTATCTATCTACTCTATACATCTATCCATCTATCTATCTATCTATCTTCTATAGCTGTCTGTCTGTCTATCTCTGTCTGTCCTGTCTTTCTGTGTCTGTCTGTCTGTCTGTCTGTCTATCTATCTATCTGTCCATCTATCTACTCTATACATCTATCTATGTTCTATCTCTGTCTGTCTCTGTCTCTGTCTATCTATCTATCTATCTATCTATCTATCTATCTATCTATCTATCTATCAATCTATCTATGTCTCTATCTACCTATCCATCTTCTATCTACCTATCCATCTTCTATCTATCTATCTATCTATCTATCTATCTATCTATCTATCTATCTATCTATCTATCTATCTATGTTCTATCTCTGTCTGTCTCTGTCTATCTATCTATCTATCTATCTATCTATCTATCTATCTATGTCTCTATCTTCCTATCCATCTTCTATATATCTATCTATCTATCTATCTGCAATCTCTGTCTGTCTTTTTGTCTGTCTGTCTGTCTGTCTATCTATCTATCTATCCATTTATCTACTCTATACATCTATCTATCTATCTATCTATCTACCTATTCACCTTCTATCTATCTATCTCTGTCTATCTACCTATTCATCTTCTTTCTTTTTCTTTCTTTCTATCTATCTTCTATCTCTGTCAGTCTACCTATCTATCTATCTATCTATCTATCTATCTATCTATCTATCATCTATCTATCTATCTATCTTCAATCTCTGTCTGTCTATTTGTCTGTCTGTCTGTCTGTCTATCTATCTATCCATCTATCTATCTCTCTATCTACCTATCCATCTTCTATCTACCTATCCATCTTCTATCTATCTATCTACCTACCTATCTATCTATCTATGTCTCTATCCATCTATCTATCTATCTATCTATCTATCTTCTATCTCTGTCTGTCTATCTATCTATCTATCTATCCATCTTCTATCTATCTATCTATCTATCTATCTATCTATCTATCTATCTATCTATCTATGTCTCTATCTACCTATCCATCTTCTGTCTATCTATCTATCTATCTATCTTCAATCTCTTTCTATTTGTCTGTCTGTCTGTCTATCTATCTATCCATCTATCTACTCTATACATATATCTATGTCTCTATCTACCTAACCATTTTCTATCTATCTATCTATCTATCTATCTATCTATCTATCTATCTATCTATCTATCATCTATCTATCTATCTATCTATCATCTCTCTATCTATCTATCTATCTATCTTCTATCTCTGTCTGTCTATTTGTCTGTCTGTCTATTTGTCTATCTATCTATCTACTCTATACATCTATCTATCATCAATCTATCTATCTATCTTCTATCTCTGTCTGTCTATTTGTCTGTCTGTCTGTCTGTCTATCTATCTATCTACTCTATACATCTATCTATCTATCTATCTATCTATCTATCTATCTATCTATCTATCTTCTATCTCTGTCTATCTATCTATCTATCTATCTATCTATCTTCTATCTCTGTCTATCTATCTATCTATCTATCTATCTATCTATCTATCTATCTATCTATCTATGTCTCTATCTACCTATCCATCTTCTATCTATCATCTATCTATCTATCTATCTTCTATCTCTGTCTGTCTATTTGTCTGTCTGTCTGTCTGTCTATCTATCTATCTACTCTATACATCTATCCATCTATCTATCTATCTTCTATAGCTGTCTGTCTGTCTATCTCTTTCTGTCCTGTCTTTCTGTGTCTGTCTGTCTGTCTGTCTGTCTATCTATCTATCTGTCCATCTATCTACTCTATACATCTATCTATGTTCTATCTCTGTCTGTCTCTGTCTCTGTCTATCTATCTATCTATCTATCTATCTATCTATCTATCTATCTATCTATCAATCAATCTATCTATGTCTCTATCTACCTATCCATCTTCTATCTACCTATCCATCTTCTATCTATCTATCTATCTATCTATCTATCTATCTATCTATCTATCTATCTCTCTATCTATCTATCTATGTCTCTATCTTCCTATCCATCTTCTATATATCTATCTATCTATCTATCTGCAATCTCTGTCTGTCTTTTTGTCTCTCTGTCTGTCTGTCTATCTATCTATCCATTTATCTACTCTATACATCTATCTATCTATCTCTCTATCTACCTATTCACCTTCTATCTATCTATCTCTGTCTATCTACCTATTCATCTTCTTTCTTTTTCTTTCTTTCTATCTATCTTCTATCTCTGTCAGTCTATCTATCTATCTATCTATCTATCTATCATCTATCTATCTATCTATCTTCAATCTCTGTCTGTCTATTTGTCTGTCTGTCTGTCTGTCTATCTATCTATCCATCTATCTATCTCTCTATCTACCTATCCATCTTCTATCTACCTATCCATCTTCTATCTATCTATCTACCTACCTATCTATCTATCTATGTCTCTATCCATCTATCTATCTATCTATCTATAGCTGTCTGTCTGTCTGTCTCTGTCTGTCCTGTCTTTCTGTGTCTCTCTGTCTATCTACCAACCTACATACCTATCCATTTTCTATCTATCTGTCTATCTTTCTTCTATACCTGTCTGTCTGTGTGTCTCTGTCTGTCCTGTCTTTCTGTGTCTGTTTGTCTGTCTGTCTGTCTGTCTGTCTGTCTATGTATCTATCTATCTATCTATCTATCTATCTATCTATCTATCTATCTATCTATCTATCTATCTATCTTCTATCTCTGTCCATCTATCTATCTATCTATCTATCTATCTATCTATCTATCTATCTATCTATGTCTCTATCTACCTATCCATCTTCTGTCTATCTATCTATCTATCTATCTATCTTCAATCTCTTTCTATTTGTCTGTCTGTCTATCTATCTATCTATCTATCTATCTATCTATCTATCTATCTATCATCTATCTATCTATCTATCTATCATCTATCTATCTATCTATCTTCTATCTCTGTCTGTCTATTTGTCTGTCTGTCTATTTGTCTATCTATCTATCTACTCTATATATCTATCTATCATCAATCTATCTATCTATCTTCTATCTCTGTCTGTGTATTTGTCTGTCTGTCTGTCTGTCTATCTATCTATCTACTCTATACATCTATCTATCTATCTATCTATCTATCTATCTATCTATCTATCTATCTATCTTCCATCTCTGTCTATCTATCTATCTATCTATCTATCTATCTATCTATCTATCTATCAATCTATCTATGTTCTATCTCTGTCTGTCTCTGTCTTTCTATCTATCTATCTATCTATCTATCTATCTATCTATCTATCTATGTCTCTATCTACCTATCCATCTTCTATCTATCTATCTATCTATCTATCTATCTATCTATCTATCTATCTACCTAACTATCTATCATCTATCTATCTATCTATCCTCTATCTCTGTCTGTCTATTTGTCTGTCTGTCTGTCTGTCTGTTTGTCTGTCTATCTATCTATCTACTCTATACATCTATCCATCTATCTATCTTCAATCTCTGTCTGTCTATTTGTCTGTCTGTCTGTCTGTCTGTCTATCCATCTATCTATCTCTCTATCTACCTATCCATCTTCTATCTACCTATCCATATTCTATCTATCTATCTATCTATCTATCTATCTATCTATGTCTCTATCTACCTATCCATCTTCTGTCTATCTATCTATCTATCTATCTTCAATCTCTTTCTATTTGTCTGTCTGTCTATCTATCTATCTATCTATCTATCTATCTATCATCTATCTATCTATCTATCTATCATCTATCTATCTATCTATCTTCTATCTCTGTCTGTCTATTTGTCTGTCTGTCTATTTGTCTATCTATCTATCTACTCTATATATCTATCTATCATCAATCTATCTATCTATCTTCTATCTCTGTCTGTGTATTTGTCTGTCTGTCTGTCTATCTATCTATCTACTCTATACATCTATCTATCTATCTATCTATCTATCTATCTATCTATCTATCTATCTATCTTCCATCTCTGTCTATCTATCTATCTATCTATCTATCTATCTATCTATCTATCTATCTATCTATCAATCTATCTATGTTCTATCTCTGTCTGTCTCTGTCTGTCTATCTATCTATCTATCTTCTATCTCTGTCTATCTATCTATCTATCTATCTATCTATCTTCTATCTCTGTCTATCTATCTATCTATCTATCTATCTATCTATCTATCTATCTATGTCTCTATCTACCTATCCATCTTCTATCTATCATCTATCTATCTATCTATCTTCTATCTCTGTCTGTCTATTTGTCTGTCTGTCTGTCTGTCTATCTATCTATCTACTCTATACATCTATCCATCTATCTATCTATCTTCTATAGCTGTCTGTCTGTCTATCTCTGTCTGTCCTGTCTTTCTGTGTCTGTCTGTCTGTCTGTCTGTCTATCTATCTATCTGTCCATCTATCTACTCTATACATCTATCTATGTTCTATCTCTGTCTGTCTCTGTCTCTGTCTATCTATCTATCTATCTATCTATCTATCTATCTATCTATCTATCTATCAATCTATCTATCTATGTCTCTATCTACCTATCCATCTTCTATCTACCTATCCATCTTCTATCTATCTATCTATCTATCTATCTATCTATCTATCTATCTCTCTATCTATCTATCTATGTCTCTATCTTCCTATCCATCTTCTATATATCTATCTATCTATCTATCTGCAATCTCTGTCTGTCTTTTTGTCTCTCTGTCTGTCTGTCTATCTATCTATCTATCCATTTATCTACTCTATACATCTATCTATCTATCTCTCTATCTACCTATTCACCTTCTATCTATCTATCTCTGTCTATCTACCTATTCATCTTCTTTCTTTTTCTTTCTTTCTATCTATCTTCTCTCTGTCAGTCTATCTATCTATCTATCTATCTATCTATCATCTATCTATCTATCTATCTTCAATCTCTGTCTGTCTATTTGTCTGTCTGTCTGTCTGTCTATCTATCTATCCATCTATCTATCTCTCTATCTACCTATCCATCTTCTATCTACCTATCCATCTTCTATCTATCTATCTACCTACCTATCTATCTATCTATGTCTCTATCCATCTATCTATCTATCTATCTATAGCTGTCTGTCTGTCTGTCTCTGTCTGTCCTGTCTTTCTGTGTCTCTCTGTCTATCTACCAACCTACATACCTATCCATTTTCTATCTATCTGTCTATCTTTCTTCTATACCTGTCTGTCTGTGTGTCTCTGTCTGTCCTGTCTTTCTGTGTCTGTTTGTCTGTCTGTCTGTCTGTCTGTCTGTCTATGTATCTATCTATCTATCTATCTATCTATCTATCTATCTATCTATCTATCTATCTATCTATCTATCTATCTATCTATCTATCTATCTATCTTCTATCTCTGTCCATCTATCTATCTATCTATCTATCTATCTATCTATCTATCTATCTATCTATGTCTCTATCTACCTATCCATCTTCTGTCTATCTATCTATCTATCTATCTATCTATCATCTATCTATCTATCTATCTATCATCTATCTATCTATCTATCTTCTATCTCTGTCTGTCTATTTGTCTGTCTGTCTATTTGTCTATCTATCTATCTACTCTATATATCTATCTATCATCAATCTATCTATCTATCTTCTATCTCTGTCTGTGTATTTGTCTGTCTGTCTGTCTGTCTATCTATCTATCTACTCTATACATCTATCTATCTATCTATCTATCTATCTATCTATCTATCTATCTATCTATCTATCTTCCATCTCTGTCTATCTATCTATCTATCTATCTATCTATCTATCTATCTATCTATCTATCTATCTATCAATCTATCTATGTTCTATCTCTGTCTGTCTCTGTCTTTCTATCTATCTATCTATCTATCTATCTATCTATCTATCTATCTATCTATGTCTCTATCTACCTATCCATCTTCTATCTATCTATCTATCTATCTATCTATCTATCTATCTATCTACCTAACTATCTATCATCTATCTATCTATCTATCCTCTATCTCTGTCTGTCTATTTGTCTGTCTGTCTGTCTGTCTGTTTGTCTGTCTATCTATCTATCTACTCTATACATCTATCCATCTATCTATCTTCAATCTCTGTCTGTCTATTTGTCTGTCTGTCTGTCTGTCTGTCTATCCATCTATCTATCTCTCTATCTACCTATCCATCTTCTATCTACCTATCCATATTCTATCTATCTATCTATCTATCTATCTATCTATGTCTCTATCTACCTATCCATCTTCTGTCTATCTATCTATCTATCTATCTTCAATCTCTTTCTATTTGTCTGTCTGTCTATCTATCTATCTATCTATCTATCTATCTATCTATCTATCATCTATCTATCTATCTATCTATCATCTATCTATCTATCTATCTTCTATCTCTGTCTGTCTATTTGTCTGTCTGTCTATTTGTCTATCTATCTATCTACTCTATATATCTATCTATCATCAATCTATCTATCTATCTTCTATCTCTGTCTGTGTATTTGTCTGTCTGTCGGTCTATCTATCTATCTACTCTATACATCTATCTATCTATCTATCTATCTATCTATCTATCTATCTATCTATCTATCTATCTATCTATCTTCCATCTCTGTCTATCTATCTATCTATCTATCTATCTATCTATCTATCTATCTATGTCTCTATCTACCTATCCATCTTCTATCTATCTATCTATCTATCTATCTATCTATCTATCTATCTATCTACCTAACTATCTATCATCTATCTATCTATCTATCCTCTATCTCTGTCTGTCTATTTGTCTGTCTGTCTGTCTGTCTGTTTGTCTGTCTATCTATCTATCTACTCTATACATCTATCCATCTATCTATCTTCAATCTCTGTCTGTCTATTTGTCTGTCTGTCTGTCTGTCTGTCTATCCATCTATCTATCTCTCTATCTACCTATCCATCTTCTATCTACCTATCCATATTCTATCTATCTATCTATCTATCTATCTATCTATCTATCTATGTTCTATCTCTGTCTGTCTCTGTCTATCTATCTATCTATCTATCTATCTATCTATCTATCTATCTATCTATCTATGTCTCTATCTACCTATCCATCTTCTATCTATCAATCTATCTATCTATCTATCTATCTATCTATCTATCTATCTATCTATCTATGTCTCTATCTACCTATCCATCTTCTATCTATCTATCTATCTATCTATCTATCTATCTATCTATCTATCTTCAATCTCTGTCTGTCTATTTGGCTGTCTGTCTGTCTATCTATCTATCTATCCATCTATCTACTCTATACATCTATCTATCTATCTATCTATCTATGTATCTCTCTCTCTCTCTCTCTCTCTCTCTCTCTCTCTCTCTCTCTCTCTCTATCTATCTATCTATCTATCTTCTATCTCTGTCTGTCTATTTGTCTGTCTGTCTATCTGTCTATCTATCTATCTACTCTATACATCTATCTATCATCAATCTATCTATCTATCTTCTATCTCTGTCTGTCTATTTGTATGTCTGTCTGTCTATCTATCTAAATACTCTATACATCTATCTATCTATCTATCTTCTATCTCTGTCTATCTATCTATCTATGTATCTATCTATCGATCTATCTATCTATGTTCTATCTCTGTCTCTGTCTGTCTATCTATCTATCTATCTATCTATCTATCTATCTATCTATGTCTCAATCTACCTATCCATCTTCTATCTATCATCTATCTATCTATCTATCTATCTTCTATCTCTGTCTGTCTATTTGTCTGTCTGTCTGTCTGTCTATCTATCTATCTACTCTATACATCTATCCATCTATCTATCTATCTATCTTCTATAGCTGTCTGTCTGTCTATCTCTGTCTGTCCTGTCTTTCTGTGTCTGTCTGTCTGTCTGTCTGTCTATCTATCTATTTGTCCATCTATCTACTCTATACATCTATCTATGTTCTATCTCTGTCTGTCTCTGTCTCTGTCTATCTATCTATCTATCTATCTATCTATCTATCTATCTATCTATCAATCAATCTATCTATGTCTCTATCTACCTATCCATCTTCTATCTACCTATCCATCTTCTATCTATCTATCTATCTATCTATCTATCTATCTATCTATCTTCTATCTCTGTCTGTCTCTGTCTATCTAT
>JAKOOJ010000024.1:985000-987500 GCA_022577455.1 Arizona elegans
TATCTATCTATCTATCTATGTTCTATCTCTGTCTATCTATCTATCTATCTATTTATCTATCTATCTATCTATCTATCTATCTATCTATGTCTCTATCTACCTATCCATCTTCTATCTATCTATCTATCTATCTATCTATCTATCTATCTATCTATTTATATATCTATCTATCTATGTTCTATTTCTGTCTGTCTCTGTCTGTCTGTCTATCTATCTATCTATCTATCTATCTATCTATCTATCTATGTCTCTATCTACCTACCCATCTTCTTTCTTTCTATCTATCTATCTATCTATCTATCTATCTATCTATCTATCTATCTATCTTCAATCTCTGTCTGTCTATTTCTCTGTCTGTCTGTCTGTCTATCTATCCATCTATCTATCTCTCTATCTACCTATCCATCTTCTATCTACCTATCCATCTTCTATCTATCTATCTATCTATCTATCTATCTATCTATCTATCTATCTATCTATCTATCTATCTATCTTCAATCTCTGTCTGTCTATTTGTCTGTCTGTCTGTCTGTCTGTCTATCTATCCATCTATCTATCTCTCTATCTACCTATCCATCTTCTATCTACCTATCCATCTTCTATCTATCTATCTATCTATCTATCTATCTATCTATCTATGTTCTATCTCTGTCTGTCTCTGTCTGTCTATCTATCTATCTATCTATCTATCTATCTATCTATCTATCTATCTTCAATATCTGTCTGTCTGTCTCTGTCTGTCCTGTCTTTCTGTGTCTGTCTGTCTATCTACCAACCTACATACCTATCCATTTTCTATCTATCTGTCTATCTTTCTTCTATAAATGTCTGTTTGTCTGTCTCTGTCTGTCCTGTCTTTCTGTGTCTGTTTGTCTGTCTGTCTGTGTGTCTGTCTATCTATCTATCTATCTATCTATCTATGTTCTATATCTGTCCATCTATCTATCTATCTATCTATCTATCTATCTATCTATCTATCTATCTATCTATCTATCTATGTCTCTATCTACCTATCCATCTTCTATCTATCTATCTATCTATCTATCTATCTATCTATCTATTTATTTATTTATCTATCTAGCTATCTATGTTCTATCTCTGTCTTTCTCTGTCTGTCTGTCTATCTATCTATCTATCTATCTATCTATCTATCTATCTATGTCTCTATCTACCTATCCATCTTCTATCTATCTATCTATCTAGCTATCTATCTATCTATCTATCTATCTTCAATCTCTGTCTGTCTATTTCTCTGTCTGTCTGTCTGTCTGTCTATCTATCCATCTATCTATCTCTCTATCTACCTATCCATCTTCTATCTACCTATCCATCTTCTATCTATCTATCTATCTATCTATCTATCTATCTATCTATCTATCTATGTTCTATCTCTGTCTGTCTCTGTCTATCTATCTATCTATCTATCTATCTATCTATCTATCTATCTATCTATCTTCAATCTCTGTCTGTCTATTTGTCTGTCTGTCTGTCTGTCTGTCTATCTATCCATCTATCTATCTCTCTATCTACCTATCCATCTTCTTTTAAAAAATTTTATTAATTTTCCAAAACAAAAAAGAAAATATACAATCAATCTCTGCTATCGGAGGTACAGTGTATTTACAGTAAAGTAAAACAAATAATGGTAAACATAGGGTTTCAGTCTTAAGTATTCATGAACTATACAATATGACTATAATACGTGTGCCAGGTCAAATTTCAAAAGTCATGTTTTCGTCTTATTTTTAAGCCAATGGTACCAAATACCCCATACATCGTAATATCTTGAGTTTTCCTCATTTTTTAGCTCGCTTGTCAGTTTCGCCATTTCTGCGCACTCTAAGATCTTATTTATTAGAGTATCTTCTGAGGGTAAAAGTTTGTTTTTCCACCATTTTGCGAAGGCTAATCTAGCCGCAGTTATAATCTGAATTATCAATTGGGTTTTGTTGTTGTTTAAGGCCTCTTCAGTTATGCCTAGGAGGAAGAGTTCCGGGAGTAGGGCTACCTCCTGTCCTGTTATTTCACAGAGCCAGTGTTTCTATCTACCGATCCATCTTCTATCTATCTATCTATCTATCTATCTATCTATCTATCTATCTATGTTCTATCTCTGTCTGTCTCTGTCTATCTATCTCTCTATCTATCTATCTATCAATCTATGTCTCTATCTACCTATCCATCTTCTATCTATCTATCTATCTATCTATCTATCTATCTATCTATCTTCAATCTCTGTCTGTCTATTTGTCTGTCTGTCTGTCTGTCTGTCTGTCTGTCTATCCATCTATCTATCTCTCTATCTACCTATCCATCTTCTATCTACCTATCCATCTTCTATCTATCTATCTATCTATCTATCTATCTATCTATCTATCTATGTTCTATCTCTGTCTGTCTCTGTCTATCTATCTCTCTATCTATCTATCTATCAATCTATGTCTCTATCTACCTATCCATCTTCTATCTATCTATCTATCTATCTATCTATCTATCTATC
>JAKOOJ010000024.1:992500-995000 GCA_022577455.1 Arizona elegans
ATCTCTGTCTGTCTATTTCTCTGTCTGTCTGTCTGTCTGTCTATCTATCCATCTATCTATCTCTCTATCTACCTATCCATCTTCTATCTACCTATCCATCTTCTATCTATCTATCTATCTATCTATCTATCTATCTATCTATCTATGTTCTATCTCTGTCTGTCTCTGTCTGTCTATCTATCTATCTATCTATCTATCTATCTATCTATCTATCTTCAATCTCTGTCTGTCTATTTGTCTGTCTGTCTGTCTGTCTGTCTATCTATCCATCTATCTATCTCTCTATCTACCTATCCATCTTCTATCTACCGATCCATCTTCTATCTATCTATCTATCTATCTATCTATCTATCTATCTATCTATCTATCTATCTATGTTCTATCTCTGTCTGTCTCTGTCTATCTATCTCTCTATCTATCTATCTATCAATCTATGTCTCTATCTACCTATCCATCTTCTATCTATCTATCTATCTATCTATCTATCTATCTATCTATCTATCTATCTATCTTCAATCTCTGTCTGTCTATTTGTCTGTCTGTCTGTCTGTCTATCCATCTATCTATCTCTCTATCTACCTATCCATCTTCTATCTACCTATCCATCTTCTATCTATCTATCTATCTATCTATCTATCTATCTATCTATCTATGTTCTATCTCTGTCTGTCTCTGTCTATCTATCTCTCTATCTATCTATCAATCTATGTCTCTATCTACCTATCCATCTTCTATCTATCTATCTATCTATCTATCTATCTATCTATCTATCTATGTCTCTATCTACCTATCCATCTTCTATCTATCTATCTATCTATCTATCTATCTATCTATCTATCTATCTATCTTCAATCTCTGTCTGTCTATTTGTCTGTCTGTCTGTCTGTCTGTCTATCTATCCATCTATCTATCTCTCTATCTACCTATCCATCTTCTATCTACCTATCCATCTTCTATCTATCTATCTATCTATCTCTCTATCTATCTATCTATCTATCTATGTTCTATCTCTGTCTGTCTCTGTCTATCTATCTCTCTATCTCTCTATCTATCAATCTATGTCTCTATCTACCTATCCATCTTCTATCTATCTATCTATCTATCTATCTATCTATCTATCTATCTATCTATCTTCAATCTCTGTCTGTCTATTTGTCTGTCTGTCTGTCTGTCTGTCTATCTATCCATCTATCTATCTCTCTATCTACCTATCCATCTTCTATCTACCGATCCATCTTCTATCTATCTATCTATCTATCTATCTATCTATCTATCTATCTATCTATCTATCTATGTTCTATCTCTGTCTGTCTCTGTCTATCTATCTCTCTATCTATCTATCTATCTATCAATCTATGTCTCTATCTACCTATCCATCTTCTATCTATCTATCTATCTATCTATCTATCTATCTATCTATCTATGTCTCTATCTACCTATCCATCTTCTATCTATCTATCTATCTATCTATCTATCTATCTATCTATCTATCATCTTCTATATCTGTCTGTCTGTCTGTCTCTTTCTGTCCTGTCTTTCTGTGTCTGTCTGTCTGTCTATCTATCTATCTATCTATGTTCTATCTCTGTCCATCTATCTATCTATCTATCTATCTATCTATCTATCTATCTATCTATCTATGTCTCTATCTACCTATCCATCTTCTATCTATCTATCTATCTATCTATCTATCTATCTATTTATCTATCTATCTATCTATCTATCTATGTTCTATTTCTGTCTGTCTCTGTCTGTCTATCTATCTATCTATCTATCTATCTATCTATCTATCTATGTCTCTATCTACCTACCCATCTTCTTTCTTTCTATCTATCTATCTATCTATCTATCTATCTATCTATCTATCTATCTTCAATCTCTGTCTGTCTATTTCTCTGTCTGTCTGTCTGTCTGTCTATCTATCCATCTATCTATCTATCTATCTACCTATCCATCTTCTATCTACCTATCCATCTTCTATCTATCTATCTATCTATCTATCTATCTATCTATCTATCTATCTATCTATCTATCTATCTATCTTTCTATGTTTATCTCTGTCTGTCTCTGTCTATCTATCTATCTATCTATCTATCTATCTATCTATCTATCTATCTATCTTCAATCTCTGTCTGTCTATTTGTCTGTCTGTCTGTCTGTCTGTCTGTCTGTCTATCTATCCATCTATCTATCTCTCTATCTACCTATCCATCTTCTATCTACCTATCCATCTTCTATCTATCTATCTATCTATATATCTATCTATCTATCTATCTATCTATCTATCTATCTATCTATCTATGTTCTATCTCTGTCTGTCTCTGTCTATCTATCTCTCTATCTATCTATCTATCTATCTATCTATCTATCTATCTTCAATATCTGTCTGTCTGTCTCTGTCTGTCCTGTCTTTCTGTGTCTGTCTGTCTATCTACCAACCTACATATCTATCCATTTTCTATCTATCTGTCTATCTTTCTTCTATAAATGTCTGTTTGTC
>JAKOOJ010000024.1:1002500-1005000 GCA_022577455.1 Arizona elegans
TCTATCTAGCTATCCATCTTCTTTCTTTCTATCTATCTATCTATCTATCTATCTATCTATCTATCTATCGATCTATCTTCAATCTCTGTCTGTCTATTTCTCTGTCTGTCTGTCTGTCTGTCTGTCTGTCTATCTATCCATCTATCTATCTCTCAATCTACCTATCCATCTTCTATCTACCTATCCATCTTCGATCTATCTATCTATCTATCTATCTATCTATCTATCTATCTATCTATGTTCTATCTCTGTCTGTCTCTGTCTATCTATCTATGTATCTATGTATCTATCTATCTATCTATCTATCTATCTATCTTCAAACTCTGTCTGTCTATTTGTCTGTCTGTCTGTCTGTCTGTCTGTCTGTCTATCTATCCATCTATCTATCTCTCTATCTACCTATCCATCTTCTATCTACCGATCCATCTTCTATCTATCTATCTATCTATCTATCTATCTATCTATCTATCTATCTATGTTCTATCTCTGTCTGTCTCTGTCTATCTATCTCTCTATCTCTCTATCTATCAATCTATGTCTCTATCTACCTATCCATCTTCTATCTATCTATCTATCTATCTATCTATCTATCTATCTATCTATCTTCAATCTCTGTCTGTCTATTTGTCTGTCTGTCTGTCTGTCTGTCTATCTATCCATCTATCTATCTCTCTATCTACCTATCCATCTTCTATCTACCTATCCACCTTCTATCTATCTATCTCTCTATCTATCTATCTATCTATCTATCTATCTATCTATCTATGTTCTATCTCTGTCTGTCTCTGTCTATCTATCTCTCTATCTCTCTATCTATCAATCTATGTCTCTATCTACCTATCCATCTTCTATCTATCTATCTATCTATCTATCTATCTATCTATCTATCTATGTCTCTATCTACCTATCCATCTTCTATCTATCTATCTATCTATCTATCTATCTATCTATCTATCTATCTATCTATCTTCAATCTCTGTCTGTCTATTTCTCTGTCTGTCTGTCTGTCTGTCTATCCATCTATCTATCTCTCTATCTACCTATCCATCTTCTATCTACCTATCCATCTTCTATCTATCTATCTATCTATCTATCTATCTATCTATCTATCTATCTATCTATCTATCTATCTTCAATCTCTGTCTGTCTATTTGTCTGTCTGTCTGTCTGTCTGTCTATCTATCCATCTATCTATCTCTCTATCTACCTATCCATCTTCTATCTACCTATCCATCTTCTATCTATCTATCTATCTATCTATCTATCTATCTATCTATCTATGTTCTATCTCTGTCTGTCTCTGTCTATCTATCTCTCTATCTATCTATCCATCAATCTATGTCTCTATCTACCTATCCATCTTCTATCTATCTATCTATCTATCTATCTATCTATCTATCTATCTATCTATCTTCAATCTCTGTCTGTCTATTTGTCTGTCTGTCTGTCTGTCTGTCTATCTATCCATCTATCTATCTCTCTACCTACCTATCCATCTTCTATCTACCGATCCATCTTCTATCTATCTATCTATCTATCTATCTATCTATCTATCTATCTATGTTCTATCTCTGTCTGTCTCTGTCTATCTATCTCTCTATCTCTCTATCTATCAATCTATGTCTCTATCTACCTATCCATCTTCTATCTATCTATCTATCTATCTATCTATCTATCTATCTATCTATCTATCTTCAATCTCTGTCTGTCTATTTCTCTGTCTGTCTGTCTGTCTGTCTATCCATCTATCTATCTCTCTATGTACCTATCCATCTTCTATCTACCTATCCATCTTCTATCTATCTATCTATCTATCTATCTATCTATCTATCTATCTATCTTCAATCTCTGTCTGTCTATTTGTCTGTCTGTCTGTCTGTCTGTCTATCTATCCATCTATCTATCTCTCTATCTACCTATCCATCTTCTATCTACCGATCCATCTTCTATCTATCTATCTATCTATCTATCTATCTATCTATCTATCTATCTATCTATGTTCTATCTCTGTCTGTCTCTGTCTATCTATCTCTCTATCTATCTATCTATCTATCTATCTATCTATCTATCTATGTCTCTATCTACCTATCCATCTTCTATCTATCTATCTATCTATCTATCTATCTATCTATCTTCAATCTCTGTCTGTCTATTTGTCTGTCTGTCTGTCTATCTATCTATCTATGTCTCTATCTAGCTATCCATCTTCTTTCTTTCTATCTATCTATCTATCTATCTATCTATCTATCTATCGATCTATCTTCAATCTCTGTCTGTCTATTTCTCTGTCTGTCTGTCTGTCTGTCTGTCTGTCTATCTATCCATCTATCTATCTCTCAATCTACCTATCCATCTTCTATCTACCTATCCATCTTCGATCTATCTATCTATCTATCTATCTATCTATCTATCTATCTATCTATGTTCTATCTCTGTCTGTCTCTGTCTATCTATCTATGTATCTATCTATCTATCTATCTATCTATCTATCTATCTATCT
>JAKOOJ010000024.1:1067500-1075000 GCA_022577455.1 Arizona elegans
CTATCCATCTATCTACTCTATACATCTATCTATCTATCTCTCTATCTACCTATCCACCTTCTATCTATCTATCTATCTATCTCTGTCTATCTACCTATTCATCTTCTTTCTTTTTCTTTCTTTCTATCTATCTTCTATCTCTGTCAGTCTGTCTATCTATCTATCTACCTATCCATCTTCCATCTATCTATCTATCTATCTATCTATCTATCTATCTATCTATCTATCTATCTATCTTCTACATCTGTCTGTCTGTCTATCTATCTACCTACATACTTAACCATTTTCTATCTATCTATCTATCTATCTATCTATCTATCTATCTATCTATCTATCGATCTATCTATCTATCATCTTCTATATCTGTCTGTCTGTCTGTCTGTCTGTCTCTGTCTGTCCTGTCTTTCTGTGTCTGTCTGTCTGTCTATCTGTCTATCCATCTATCTACTCTAAACATCTATCTATCTATCTATCTATCTTCTATATCTGTCTGTCTGTCTGTCTCTGTCTGTCCTGTCTTTCTGTGTCTGTCTGTCTGTCTATCTATCTATCCATCTATCTACTCTATACATCTATCTATCTATCTATCTATCTATCTATCTATCTATCTATCTATCTTCTATATCTGTCTTTCTGTCTGTCTCTGTCTGTCCTGTCTTTCTGTGTCTGTTTGTCAGTCTGTCTGTCTATCTATCTATCTACTCTATACATCCATCTATCTATCTATCTATCTATCTATCTATCTATCTATCTATCTATCTATCTATCTATCTTCTATATCTGTCTTTCTGTCTGTCTCTGTCTGTCCTGTCTTTCTGTGTCTGTCTGTCTGTCTGTCTATCTATCTGTCCATCTATCTACTCTAAACATCTATCTATCTATCTATCTTCTGTATCTGTCTGTCTGTCTGTCTCTGTCTGTCCTGTCTTTCTGTGTCTGTCTGTCTGTCTGTCTATCTATCCATCTATCTACTTTATACATCTATCTATCTATCTCTCTATCTACCTATCCATCTTCTATCTATCTATCTATCTATCTATCTATCTATCTATCTATCTATCTTCTACATCTGTCTCTCTGTCTGTCTGTGTCTGTCTGTCTTTCTATCTACCAACCTACATACCTATCCATCTTCTATCTATCTATCTTTCTTCTCTACCTGTCTGTCTGTCTCTGTCTGTCCTGTCTTTCTGTGTCTGTTTGTCTGTCTGTCTGTCTGTCTGTCTATCTATATATGTTCTATCTCTGTCCATCTATCTATCTATCTATCTATCTATCTATCTATCTATCTATCTACCAACCTACATACCTATCCATCTTCTATCTACCTATCCATCTTCTATCTATCTATCTATCTATCTATCTATCTATCTATCTATCTATCTATGTTCTATCTCTGTCTGTCTCTGTCTATCTATCTATCTATCTATCTATCTATCTATCTATCTATCTATCTATCTATCTATCTATGTCTCTATCTACCTATCCATCTTCTATCTATCTATCTATCTATCTATCTTCAATCTCTGTCTGTCTATTTGTCTGTCTGTCTGTCTGTCTATCTATCTATCTATAAATCTATCTACTCTAAACATCTATCTATCTATCTATCTTCTATATCTGTCTGTCTGTCTGTCTCTGTCTGTCCTGTCTTTCTGTGTCTGTCTGTCTGTCTATCTATCCATCTATCTACTTTATACATCTATCTATCTATCTCTCTATCTACCTATCCATCTTCTATCTATCTATCTATCTATCTATCTATCTATCTATCTATCTATCTATCTTCTACATCTGTCTGTCTGTCTGTCTGTGTCTGTCCTGTCTTTCTGTGTCTGTCTGTCTGTCTATCTATCCATCTATCTACTTTATACATCTATCTATCTATCTCTCTATCTACCTATCCATCTTCTATCTATCTATCTATCTATCTATCTATCTATCAATCTATCTATCTTCTACATCTGTCTGTCTGTCTGTCTGTGTCTGTCTGTCTTTCTATCTACCAACCTACATACCTATCCATTTTCTATCTATCTATCTTTCTTCTATACGTCTGTCCGTCTGTCTCTGTCTGTCCTGTCTTTCTGTGTCTGTTTGTCTGTCTGTCTGTCTGTCTGTCTATCTATATATGTTCTATCTCTGTCCATCTATCTATCTATCTATCTATCTATCTATCTATCTATCTATCTATGTCTCTATCTACCTATCCATCTTCTTTCTATCTATCTATCTATCTATCTATCTATCTATCTATCTATCTATCTATCTTCAATCTCTGTCTGTCTATTTCTCTGTCTGTCTGTCTGTCTATCTATCTATCTATCTATCTATCTATCTATCTATCTATCTATCCATCTATCTACTCTATACATCTATCTATCTATCTCTCTATCTACCTATCCACCTTCTATCTATCTATCTATCTATCTCTGTCTATCTACCTATTCATCTTCTTTCTTTTTCTTTCTTTCTATCTATCTTCTATCTCTGTCAGTCTGTCTGTCTATCTATCTATCTACCTATCCATCTTCCATCTATCTATCTATCTATCTATCTATCTATCTATCTATCTATCTATCTATCTATCTATCTTCTACATCTGTCTGTCTGTCTATCTATCTACCTACATACTTAACCATTTTCTATCTATCTATCTATCTATCTATCTATCTATCTATCTATCTATCTATCTATCTATCTATCGATCTATCTATCTATCATCTTCTATATCTGTCTGTCTGTCTGTCTGTCTGTCTCTGTCTGTCCTGTCTTTCTGTGTCTGTCTGTCTGTCTATCTGTCTATCCATCTATCTACTCTAAACATCTATCTATCTATCTATCTTCTATATCTGTCTGTCTGTCTGTCTCTGTCTGTCCTGTCTTTCTGTGTCTGTCTGTCTGTCTATCTATCTATCCATCTATCTACTCTATACATCTATCTATCTATCTATCTATCTATCTATCTATCTATCTATCTATCTATCTATCTATCTTCTATATCTGTCTTTCTGTCTGTCTCTGTCTGTCCTGTCTTTCTGTGTCTGTTTGTCTGTCTGTCTGTCTATCTATCTATCCATCTATCTACCTATCCATCTTCTATCTATCTATCTATCTATCTATCTATCTATCTATCTATCTATCTATCTATCTCTGTCTGTCTATCTACCTATTCATCTTCTTTCATTTTCTTTCTATCTATATTCTATCTCTGTCAGTCTGTCTGTCTATCTATCTATCTACTCGATCTATCTAACCATCTTCTATCTATCTATCTATCTATCTATCTATCTATCTATCTATCTATGTCTCTATCTACCTATCCATCTTCTATCTATCTATCTATCTATCTATCTATCTTCTATATCTGTCTGTCTGTCTCTGTCTGTCCTGTCTTTCTGTGTCTGTCTGTCTATCTACCTACCTACATACCTATCCATTTTCTATCTATCTATCTATCTATCTATCTATCTATCTATCTATCTATCTATCATCTTCTATATCTGTCTGTCTGTCTGTCTCTGTCTGTCCTGTCTTTCTGTGTCTGTCTGTCTGTCTGTCTATCTATCTGTCCATCTATCTACTCTAAACATCTATCTATCTATCTTCTGTATCTGTCTGTCTGTCTGTCTCTGTCTGTCCTGTCTTTCTGTGTCTGTCTGTCTGTCTCTCTATCTATCCATCTATCTACTTTATACATCTATCTATCTATCTCTCTATCTACCTATCCATCTTCTATCTATCTATCTATCTATCTATCTATCTATCTATCTATCTATCTTCTACATCTGTCTGTCTGTCTGTCTGTGTCTGTCTGTCTTTCTATCTACCAACCTACATACCTATCCATCTTCTATCTATCTATCTATCTTCTATATCTGTCTGTCTGTCTGTCTCTGTCTGTCCTGTCTTTCTGTGTCTGTCTGTCTGTCTATCTATCTATCCATCTATCTACTCTATACATCTATCTATCTATCTATCTATCTATCTATCTATCTATCTATCTATCTATCTATCTTCTATATCTGTCTTTCTGTCTGTCTCTGTCTGTCCTGTCTTTCTGTGTCTGTTTGTCTGTCTGTCTGTCTATCTATCTATCCATCTATCTACCTATCCATCTTCTATCTATCTATCTATCTATCTATCTATCTATCTATCTATCTATCTATCTCTGTCTGTCTATCTACCTATTCATCTTCTTTCATTTTCTTTCTATCTATATTCTATCTCTGTCAGTCTGTCTGTCTATCTATCTATCTACTCGATCTATCTAACCATCATCTATCTATCTATCTATCTATCTATCTATCTATCTATCTATCTATCTATGTCTCTATCTACCTATCCATCTTCTATCTATCTATCTATCTATCTATCTATCTATCTATCTATCTATCTATCTTCTATATCTGTCTGTCTGTCTCTGTCCTCTCTTTCTGTGTCTGTCTGTCTATCTACCAACCTACATACCTATCCATTTTCTATCTATCTATCTATCTATCTATCTATCTATCTATCTATCTATCTATCTATCTATCATCTTCTATATCTGTCTGTCTGTCTGTCTCTGTCTGTCCTGTCTTTCTGTGTCTGTCTGTCTGTCTGTCTATCTATCTGTCCATCTATCTACTCTAAACATCTATCTATCTATCTTCTGCATCTGTCTGTCTGTCTGTCTCTGTCTGTCCTGTCTTTCTGTGTCTGTCTGTCTGTCTCTCTATCTATCCATCTATCTACTTTATACATCTATCTATCTATCTCTCTATCTACCTATCCATCTTCTATCTATCTATCTATCTATCTATCTATCTATCTATCTATCTATCTATCTTCTACATCTGTCTGTCTGTCTGTCTGTGTCTGTCTGTCTTTCTATCTACCAACCTACATACCTATCCATTTTCTATCTATCTATCTTTCTTCTATACCTGTCTGTCTGTCTGTCTCTGTCTGTCCTGTCTTTCTGTGTCTGTTTGTCTGTCTGTCTGTCTGTCTGTCTATCTATATATGTTCTATCTCTGTCCATCTATCTATCTATCTATCTATCTATCTATCTATCTATCTATCTATCTATGTCTCTATCTACCTATCCATCTTCTTTCTATCTATCTATCTATCTATCTATCGATCTATCTATCTATCTATCTATCTATCTATCTATCTATCTTCAATCTCTGTCTGTCTATTTCTCTGTCTGTCTGTCTGTCTATCTATCTACCCCTCTATCTATCTCTCTATCTACCTATCCATCTTCTATCTACCTATCCATCTTCTATCTATCTATCTATCTATCTATCTATCTATCTATCTATCTATCTATCTATGTTCTATCTCTGTCTGTCTCTGTCTGTCTATCTATCTATCTATCTATCGATCTATCTATCTATCTATCTATCTATGTCTCTATCTACCTATCCATCTTCTATCTATTTATCAATCTATCTATCTTCAATCTCTGTCTGTCTATTTGTCTGTCTGTCTGTCTATCTATCTATCTATCTATCTATCTATCTATCTATCTATCTATCCATCTATCTACTCTATACATCTATCTATCTATCTCTCTATCTACCTATCCACCTTCTATCTATCTATCTATCTATCTCTGTCTATCTACCTATTCATCTTCTTTCTTTTTCTTTCTTTCTATCTATCTTCTATCTCTGTCAGTCTGTCTGTCTATCTATCTACCTATCCATCTTCCATCTATCTATCTATCTATCTATCTATCTATCTATCTATCTATCTATCTTCTACATCTGTCTGTCTGTCTATCTATCTACCTACATACTTAACCATTTTCTATCTATCTATCTATCTATCTATCTATCTATCTATCTATCTATCTATCGATCTATCTATCTATCATCTTCTATATCTGTCTGTCTGTCTGTCTGTCTGTCTCTGTCTGTCCTGTCTTTCTGTGTCTGTCTGTCTGTCTATCTGTCTATCCATCTATCTACTCTAAACATCTATCTATCTATCTATCTTCTATATCTGTCTGTCTGTCTGTCTCTGTCTGTCCTGTCTTTCTGTGTCTGTCTGTCTGTCTATCTATCTATCCATCTATCTACTCTATACATCTATCTATCTATCTATCTATCTATCTATCTATCTATCTATCTATCTATCTATCTATCTTCTATATCTGTCTTTCTGTCTGTCTCTGTCTGTCCTGTCTTTCTGTGTCTGTTTGTCTGTCTGTCTGTCTATCTATCTATCCATCTATCTACCTATCCATCTTCTATCTATCTATCTATCTATCTATCTATCTATCTATCTATCTATCTCTGTCTGTCTGTCTATCTACCTATTCATCTTCTTTCATTTTCTTTCTATCTATATTCTATCTCTGTCAGTCTGTCTGTCTATCTATCTATCTACTCGATCTATCTAACCATCTTCTATCTATCTATCTATCTATCTATCTATCTATCTATCTATCTATCTATCTATGTCTCTATCTACCTATCCATCTTCTATCTATCTATCTATCTATCTATCTATCTATCTATCTATCTTCTATATCTGTCTGTCTGTCTCTGTCTGTCCTGTCTTTCTGTGTCTGTCTGTCTATCTACCTACCTACATACCTATCCATTTTCTATCTATCTATCTATCTATCTATCTATCTATCTATCTATCTATCTATCTATCTATCTATCTATCTATCATCTTCTATATCTGTCTGTCTGTCTGTCTCTGTCTGTCCTGTCTTTCTGTGTCTGTCTGTCTGTCTGTCTATCTATCTGTCCATCTATCTACTCTAAACATCTATCTATCTATCTTCTGTATCTGTCTGTCTGTCTGTCTCTGTCTGTCCTGTCTTTCTGTGTCTGTCTGTCTGTCTCTCTATCTATCCATCTATCTACTTTATACATCTATCTATCTATCTCTCTATCTACCTATCCATCTTCTATCTATCTATCTATCTATCTATCTATCTATCTATCTATCTATCTATCTTCTACATCTGTCTGTCTGTCTGTCTGTGTCTGTCTGTCTTTCTATCTACCAACCTACATACCTATCCATCTTCTATCTATCTATCTTTCTTCTATACCTGTCTGTCTGTCTGTCTCTGTCTGTCCTTTCTTTCTGTGTCTGTTTGTCTGTCTGTCTGTCTGTCTGTCTATCTATATATGTTCTATCTCTGTCCATCTATCTATCTATCTATCTATCTATCTATCTATCTATCTATCTACCAACCTACGTACCTATCCATCTTCTATCTACCTATCCATCTTCTTTCTATCTATCTATCTATCTATCTATCTGTCTATCTATCTATCTATCTATCTATCTATCTATCTATCTATCTTCAATCTCTGTCTGTCTATTTCTCTGTCTGTCTGTCTGTCTGTCTATCTATCTATCCATCTATCTATCTCGCTATCTACCTATCCATCTTCTATCTACCTATCCATCTTCTATCTATCTATCTATCTATCTATCTATCTATCTATCTATCTATCTATTTATCTATGTTCTATCTCTGTC
>JAKOOJ010000024.1:1110000-1115000 GCA_022577455.1 Arizona elegans
ATCTATCTCTCTATCTACCTATCCATCTTCTATCTATCTATCTATCTATCTATCTATCTATCTATCTATCTATCTTCTACATCTGTCTCTCTGTCTGTCTGTGTCTGTCTGTCTTTCTATCTACCAACCTACATACCTATCCATCTTCTATCTATCTATGTTTCTTCTCTACCTGTCTGTCTGTCTCTGTCTGTCCTGTCTTTCTGTGTCTGTTTGTCTGTCTGTCTGTCTGTCTGTCTATCTATATATGTTCTATCTCTGTCCATCTATCTATCTATCTATCTATCTATCTATCTATCTATCTATCTATCTATGTCTCTATCTACCTATCCATCTTCTTTCTATCTATCTATCTATCTATCTATCTATCTATCTATCTATCTATCTATCTATCTTCAATCTCTGTCTGTCTATTTCTCTGTCTGTCTGTCTGTCTATCTATCTACCCCTCTATCTATCTCTCTATCTACCTATCCATCTTCTATCTACCTATCCATCTTCTATCTATCTATCTATCTATCTATCTATCTATCTATCTATGTTCTATCTCTGTCTGTCTCTGTCTGTCTATCTATCTATCTATCTATCTATCTATCTATCTATCTATCTATCTATCTATCTATCTATGTCTCTATCTACCTATCCATCTTCTATCTATCTATCTATCTATCTATCTTCAATCTCTGTCTGTCTATTTGTCTGTCTGTCTGTCTATCTATCTATCTATCTATCTATCTATCTATCTATCTATCTATCTATCCATCTATCTACTCTATACATCTATCTATCTATCTCTCTATCTACCTATCCACCTTCTATCTATCTATCTATCTATCTCTGTCTATCTACCTATTCATCTTCTTTCTTTTTCTTTCTTTCTATCTATCTTCTATCTCTGTCAGTCTGTCTGTCTATCTATCTATCTACCTATCCATCTTCCATCTATCTATCTATCTATCTATCTATCTATCTATCTATCTATCTATCTATCTATCTTCTACATCTGTCTGTCTGTCTATCTATCTACCTACATACTTAACCATTTTCTATCTATCTATCTATCTATCTATCTATCTATCTATCTATCGATCTATCGATCTATCTATCTATCATCTTCTATATCTGTCTGTCTGTCTGTCTGTCTGTCTGTCTCTGTCTGTCCTGTCTTTCTGTGTCTGTCTGTCTGTCTATCTGTCTATCCATCTATCTACTCTAAACATCTATCTATCTATCTATCTTCTATATCTGTCTGTCTGTCTGTCTCTGTCTGTCCTGTCTTTCTGTGTCTGTCTGTCTGTCTATCTATCTATCCATCTATCTACTCTATACATCTATCTATCTATCTATCTATCTATCTATCTATCTATCTATCTATCTATCTTCTATATCTGTCTTTCTGTCTGTCTCTGTCTGTCCTGTCTTTCTGTGTCTGTCTGTCTGTCTGTCTGTCTATCTATCTGTCCATCTATCTACTCTAAACATCTATCTATCTATCTATCTATCTTCTGTATCTGTCTGTCTGTCTGTCTCTGTCTGTCCTGTCTTTCTGTGTCTGTCTGTCTGTCTGTCTATCTATCCATCTATCTACTTTATACATCTATCTATCTATCTCTCTATCTACCTATCCATCTTCTATCTATCTATCTATCTATCTATCTATCTATCTATCTATCTTCTACATCTGTCTCTCTGTCTGTCTGTGTCTGTCTGTCTTTCTATCTACCAACCTACATACCTATCCATCTTCTATCTATCTATCTTTCTTCTCTACCTGTCTGTCTGTCTCTGTCTGTCCTGTCTTTCTGTGTCTGTTTGTCTGTCTGTCTGTCTGTCTGTCTATCTATATATGTTCTATCTCTGTCTATCTATCTATCTATCTATCTATCTATCTATCTATCTATCTACCAACCTACATACCTATCCATCTTCTATCTACCTATCCATCTTCTATCTATCTATCTATCTATCTATCTATCTATCTATCTATCTATCTATGTTCTATCTCTGTCTGTCTCTGTCTATCTATCTATCTATCTATCTATCTATCTATCTATGTCTCTATCTACCTATCCATCTTCTATCTATCTATCAATCTATCTATCTTCAATCTCTGTCTGTCTATTTGTCTGTCTGTCTGTCTGTCTATCAATCTATCTATAAATCTATCTACTCTAAACATCTATCTATCTATCTATCTATCTTCTATATCTGTCTGTCTGTCTGTCTCTGTCTGTCCTGTCTTTCTGTGTCTGTCTGTCTGTCTATCTATCCATCTATCTACTTTATACATCTATCTATCTATCTCTCTATCTACCTATCCATCTTCTATCTATCTATCTATCTATCTATCTATCTATCTATCTATCTATCTTCTACATCTGTCTGTCTGTCTGTCTGTGTCTGTCTGTCTTTCTATCTACCAACCTACATACCTATCCATTTTCTATCTATCTATCTTTCTTCTATACCTGTCTGTCTGTCTGTCTCTGTCTGTCCTGTCTTTCTGTGTCTGTTTGTCTGTCTGTCTGTCTGTCTGTCTATCTATATATGTTCTATCTCTGTCCATCTATCTATCTATCTATCTATCTATCTATCTATCTATCTATCTATCTATGTCTCTATCTACCTATCCATCTTCTTTCTATCTATCTATCGATCTATCTATCTATCTATCTTCAATCTCTGTCTGTCTATTTCTCTGTCTGTCTGTCTGTCTATCTATCTACCCCTCTATCTATCTCTCTATCTACCTATCCATCTTCTATCTACCTATCCATCTTCTATCTATCTATCTATCTATCTATCTATCTATCTATCTATCTATGTTCTATCTCTGTCTGTCTCTGTCTGTCTATCTATCTATCTATCTATCTATCTATCTATCTATCTATCTATGTCTCTATCTACCTATCCATCTTCTATCTATCTATCAATCTATCTATCTTCAATCTCTGTCTGTCTATTTGTCTGTCTGTCTATCTATCTATCTATCTATCTATCTATCTATCTATCTATCTATCTATCTATCCATCTATCTACTCTATACATCTATCTATCTATCTCTCTACCTATCCACCTTCTATCTATCTATCTATCTATCTCTGTCTATCTACCTATTCATCTTCTTTCTTTTTCTTTCTTTCTATCTATCTTCTATCTCTGTCAGTCTGTCTGTCTATCTATCTACCTATCCATCTTCCATCTATCTATCTATCTATCTATCTATCTATCTATCTATCTATCTATCTATCTATCTATCTTCTACATCTGTCTGTCTGTCTATCTATCTACCTACATACTTAACCATTTTCTATCTATCTATCTATCTATCTATCTATCTATCTATCTATCTATCTATCATCTTCTATATCTGTCTGTCTGTCTGTCTGTCTGTCTCTGTCTGTCCTGTCTTTCTGTGTCTGTCTGTCTGTCTATCTGTCTATCCATCTATCTACTCTAAACATCTATCTATCTATCTATCTTCTATATCTGTCTGTCTGTCTGTCTCTGTCTGTCCTGTCTTTCTGTGTCTGTCTGTCTGTCTATCTATCTATCCATCTATCTACTCTATACATCTATCTATCTATCTATCTATCTATCTATCTATCTATCTATCTATCTTCTATATCTGTCTTTCTGTCTGTCTCTGTCTGTCCTGTCTTTCTGTGTCTGTTTGTCTGTCTGTCTGTCTATCTATCTATCCATCTATCTACCTATCCATCTTCTATCTATCTATCTATCTATCTATCTATCTATCTCTGTCTGTCTGTCTATCTACCTATTCATCTTCTTTCATTTTCTTTCTATCTATATTCTATCTCTGTCAGTCTGTCTGTCTATCTATCTATCTACTCGATCTATCTAACCATCTTCTATCTATCTATCTATCTATCTATCTATCTATCTATCTATCTATGTCTCTATCTACCTATCCATCTTCTATCTATCTATCTATCTATCTATCTATCTATCTATCTTCTATATCTGTCTGTCTGTCTCTGTCTGTCCTGTCTTTCTGTGTCTGTCTGTCTATCTACCAACCTACATACCTATCCATTTTCTATCTATCTATCTATCTATCTATCTATCTATCTATCTATCTATCATCTTCTATATCTGTCTGTCTGTCTGTCTCTGTCTGTCCTGTCTTTCTGTGTCTGTCTGTCTGTCTGTCTATCTGTCCATCTATCTACTCTAAACATCTATCTATCTATCTTCTGTATCTGTCTGTCTGTCTGTCTCTGTCTGTCCTGTCTTTCTGTGTCTGTCTGTCTGTCTCTCTATCTATCCATCTATCTACTTTATACATCTATCTATCTATCTCTCTATCTACCTATCCATCTTCTATCTATCTATCTATCTATCTATCTATCTATCTATCTATCTATCTATCTTCTACATCTGTCTGTCTGTCTGTCTGTGTCTGTCTGTCTTTCTATCTACCAACCTACATACCTATCCATCTTCTATCTATCTATCTTTCTTCTATACCTGTCTGTCTGTCTGTCTCTGTCTGTCCTTTCTTTCTGTGTCTGTTTGTCTGTCTGTCTGTCTGTCTGTCTATCTATATATGTTCTATCTCTGTCTATCTATCTATCTATCTATCTATCTATCTATCTATCTATCTATCTACCAACCTACGTACCTATCCATCTTCTATCTACCTATCCATCTTCTATCTATCTATCTATCTATCTATCTATCTATCTATCTATCTATCTATGTTCTATCTCTGTCTGTCTCTGTCTATCTATCTATCTATCTATCTATCTATCTATGTCTCTATCTACCTATCCATCTTCTTTCTATCTATCTATCTATCTATCTATCTATCTATCTATCTATCTTCAATCTCTGTCTGTCTATTTCTCTGTCTGTCTGTCTGTCTGTCTATCTATCTATCCATCTATCTATCTCTCTATATTCCTATCCATCTTCTATCTACCTATCCATCTTCTATCTTTCTATCTATCTATCTATCTATCTATCTATCTATCTAT
>JAKOOJ010000024.1:1182500-1187500 GCA_022577455.1 Arizona elegans
ATCTATCTATCTATCTATCTATCTATCTATCATCTATCTATCCAGACATTTATGTATCTATCTATTTATGTATCTATCTATCTATCTATCTATCTATCTATCTATCTATCTATCTATCCAGACATCTATCTATCTATCTATCTATCTATCTATCTATCTATCTATCTATCTATCTATCATCTATCCAGACATCGAGACATTTATCTATCTATCTATCTATCTATCTATCTATCTATCTATCTATCCAGACATCCAGACATTTATGTATCTATCTATCTATCTATCTATCTATCTATCTATCTATCTATCTATCTATCTATCTATCCTGACATACATCCATCCAGACATCCTGACATCTATCTATCTGTCTATCTTCCTATCTATCTATCTATCTATCTATCTATCTATCTATCTATCTATCTACCTATCTATCATCTATATATCCAGACATTTATGTATCTATCTATTTATGTATTTATCTATCTATCTATCTATCTATCTATCTATCTATCTATCTATCCAGACATCCAGACATTTATATATGTATGTCTGTATGTATCAATGTATGTATGTATGTATGTATGTATGTATGTATGTATGTATCTATCTATCTATCTATCTATCTATCTATCTATCTATCTATCTATCATCTATCTATCCAGACATTTATGTATCTATCTATTTATGTATCTATCTATCTATCTATCTATCTATCTATCTATCTATCTATCTATCCAGACATCTATCTATCTATCTATCTATCTATCTATCTATGTATCTATCTATCTATCTATCATCTATCCAGACATCGAGACATTTATCTATCTATCTATCTATCTATCTATCTATCTATCTATCTATCTATCTATCTATCCAGACATCCAGACATCCAGACATTTATGTATGTATGTCCGTATGTATCTATCTATCTATCTATCTATCTATCTATCTATCTATCTATCTATCTATCTATCTATTCATCCATCCAGACATCCAGACTTCCATCCAGACATTTATCTATCTATCTAACTATCTATCTATCTATCTATCTAT
Organism: Arizona elegans; assembly: GCA_022577455.1. NCBI lineage: Eukaryota > Metazoa > Chordata > Lepidosauria > Squamata > Colubridae > Arizona > Arizona elegans. The sequence continues at coordinate 1,183,554 of JAKOOJ010000024.1, forward strand.
CTATCTATCTATCTATCTATCCAGACATCCAGACATCCAGACATTTATGTATGTATGTCCGTATGTATCTATCTATGTATCTATCTATCTATCTATCTATCTATCTATCTATCTATCTATCTATCTATCCATCCAGACATCCATCCAGACATCTATCTATCTATCTATCTATCTATCTATCTATCTATCTATCTATCATCTATCCAGACATCGAGACATTTATCTATCTATCTATCTATCTATCTATCTATCTATCTATCTATCTATCCAGACATCCAGACATTTATGTATCTATCTATCTATCTATCTATCTATCTATCTATCTATCTATCTATCTATCTATCTATCCTGACATACATCCATCCAGACATCCTGACATCTATCTATCTGTCTATCTTCCTATCTATCTATCTATCTATCTATCTATCTATCTATCTATCTATCATCTATATATCCAGACATTTATGTATCTATCTATTTATGTATTTATCTATCTATCTATCTATCTATCTATCTATCTATCTATCTATCTATCTATCCAGACATCCAGACATTTATATATGTATGTCTGTATGTATCAATGTATGTATGTATGTATGTATGTATGTATCTATCTATCTATCTATCTATCTATCTATCTATCTATCTATCTATCTATCATCTATCTATCCAGACATTTATGTATCTATCTATTTATGTATCTATCTATCTATCTATCTATCTATCTATCTATCTATCCAGACATCTATCTATCTATCTATCTATCTATCTATCTATGTATCTATCTATCTATCTATCATCTATCCAGACATCGAGACATTTATCTATCTATCTATCTATCTATCTATCTATCTATCTATCTATCTATCCAGACATCCAGACATCCAGACATTTATGTATGTATGTCCGTATGTATCTATCTATCTATCTATCTATCTATCTATCTATCTATCTATCTATCCATCCAGACATCCATCCAGACATCTATCTATCTATCTATCTATCTATCTATCTATCTATCTATCTATCATCTATCCAGACATCGAGACATTTATCTATCTATCTATCTATCTATCTATCCAGACATCCAGACATTTATATATGTATGTCTGTATGTATCAATGTATGTATGTATGTATGTATGTATCTATCTATCTATCTATCTATCTATCTATCTATCTATCTATCTATCATCTATCTATCCAGACATTTATGTATCTATCTATTTATGTATCTATCTATCTATCTATCTATCTATCTATCTATCTATCTATCCAGACATCTATCTATCTATCTATCTATCTATCTATCTATCTATCTATCTATCTATCATCTATCCAGACATCGAGACATTTATCTATCTATCTATCTATCTATCTATCTATCTATCTATCTATCCAGACATCCAGACATTTATGTATCTATCTATCTATCTATCTATCTATCTATCTATCTATCTATCTATCTATCTATCTATCTATCTATCTATCTATCTATCTATCCTGACATACATCCATCCAGACATCCTGACATCTATCTATCTGTCTATCTTCCTATCTATCTATCTATCTATCTATCTATCTATCTATCTATCTACCTATCTATCATCTATATATCCAGACATTTATGTATCTATCTATTTATGTATTTATCTATCTATCTATCTATCTATCTATCTATCTATCTATCTATCTATCCAGACATCCAGACATTTATATATGTATGTCTGTATGTATCAATGTATGTATGTATGTATGTATGTATGTATGTATGTATCTATCTATCTATCTATCTATCTATCTATCTATCTATCTATCTATCTATCATCTATCTATCCAGACATTTATGTATCTATCTATTTATGTATCTATCTATCTATCTATCTATCTATCTATCTATCTATCTATCTATCCAGACATCTATCTATCTATCTATCTATCTATCTATGTATCTATCTATCTATCTATCATCTATCCAGACATCGAGACATTTATCTATCTATCTATCTATCTATCTATCTATCTATCTATCTATCTATCTATCCAGACATCCAGACATCCAGACATTTATGTATGTATGTCCGTATGTATCTATCTATCTATCTATCTATCTATCTATCTATCTATCTATCTATCTATCTATCTATCTATCTATTCATCCATCCAGACATCCAGACTTCCATCCAGACATTTATCTATCTATCTAACTATCTATCTATCTATCTATCTATCTATCTATCTATCTATCTATCCAGACATCCAGACATCCAGACATTTATGTATGTATGTCCGTATGTATCTATCTATGTATCTATCTATCTATCTATCTATCTATCTATCTATCTATCTATCTATCTATCTATCCATCCAGACATCCATCCAGACATCTATCTATCTATCTATCTATCTATCTATCTATCTATCTATCTATCTATCTATCTATCATCTATCCAGACATCGAGACATTTATCTATCTATCTATCTATCTATCTATCTATCTATCTATCTATCTATCTATCTATCCAGACATCCAGACATTTATGTATTTATCTATCTATCTATCTATCTATCTATCTATCTATCTATCTATCTATCTATCTATCTATCTATCTATCTATCTATCCTGACATACATCCATCCAGACATCCTGACATCTATCTATCTGTCTATCTTCCTATCTATCTATCTATCTATCTATCTATCTATCTATCTATCTATCATCTATATATCCAGACATTTATGTATCTATCTATTTATGTATTTATCTATCTATCTATCTATCTATCTATCTATCTATCTATCTATCCAGACATCCAGACATTTATATATGTATGTCTGTATGTATCAATGTATGTATGTATGTATGTATGTATGTATGTATGTATCTATCTATCTATCTATCTATCTATCTATCTATCTATCTATCTATCTATCTATCATCTATCTATCCAGACATTTATGTATCTATCTATTTATGTATCTATCTATCTATCTATCTATCTATCTATCTATCTATCTATCTATCCAGACATCTATCTATCTATCTATCTATCTATCTATCTATGTATCTATCTATCTATCTATCATCTATCCAGACATCGAGACATTTATCTATCTATCTATCTATCTATCTATCTATCTATCTATCTATCCAGACATCCAGACATCCAGACATTTATGTATGTATGTCCGTATGTATCTATCTATCTATCTATCTATCTATCTATCTATCTATCTATCTATCTATCTATCTATCCATCCAGACATCCATCCAGACATCTATCTATCTATCTATCTATCTATCTATCTATCTATCTATCTATCTATCTATCTATCTATCTATCATCTATCCAGACATCGAGACATTTATCTATCTATCTATCTATCTATCTATCTATCTATCTATCTATCTATCCAGACATCCAGACATTTATGTATTTATCTATCTATCTATCTATCTATCTATCTATCTATCTATCTATCTATCTATCTATCTATCCAGACATCCATCCATCCAGACATCCTGACATCTATCTATCTATCTATCTATCTATCTATCTATCTATCTATCTATCCATCTATCCAGACATCTATCTATCTATCCAGACATCTATCTATCTATCTATCTATCTATCTATCTATCTATCTATCTATCTATCTATCTATCTATCCAGACATCCAGACATTTATATATGTATGTCTGTATGTATCAATGTATGTATGTATGTATGTATCTATCTATCTATCTATCTATCTATCTATCTATCTATCTATCTATCATCTATCTATCCAGACATTTATGTATCTATCTATTTATGTATCTATCTATCTATCTATCTATCTATCTATCTATCCAGACATCTATCTATCTATCTATCTATCTATCTATCTATCTATCTATCTATCATCTATCCAGACATCGAGACATTTATCTATCTATCTATCTAT
>JAKOOJ010000024.1:1192500-1195000 GCA_022577455.1 Arizona elegans
ATCTATCTATCCAGACATCCAGACATTTATGTATGTATGTCCGTTTGTATCTATCTATGTATCTATCTATCTATCTATCTATCTATCTATCTATCTATCTATCTATCTATCTATTCATCCAGACATCCATCCAGATATCTATCTATCTATCTATCTATCTATCTATCTATCTATCTATCTATCTATCTATCTATCTATCCTGACATCCATCCATCCAGACATCCTGACATCTATCTATCTGTCTATCTTCCTATCTATCTATCTATCTATCTATCTATCTATCTATCTATCATCTATATATCCAGACATTTATGTATCTATCTATTTATGTATTTATCTATCTATCTATCTATCTATCTATCTATCTATCTATCTATCCAGACATCTATCTATCTATCTATCTATCTATCTATCTATCTATCTATCTATCTATCTATCTATCCAGACATCCAGACATTTATATATGTATGTCTGTATGTATCAATGTATGTATGTATGTATGTATGTATGTATGTATGTATGTATCTATCTATCTATCTATCTATCTATCTATCTATCTATCATCTATCTATCCAGACATTTATGTATCTATCTATTTATGTATCTATCTATCTATCTATCTATCTATCTATCTATCTATCTATCTATCCAGACATCTATCTATCTATCTATCTATCTATGTATCTATCTATCTATCTATCATCTATCCAGACATCGAGACATTTATCTATCTATCTATCTATCTATCTATCTATCTATCTATCTATCTATCTATCTATCTATCCAGCCATCCAGACATTTATGTATCTATCTATCTATCTATCTATCTATCTATCTATCTATCTATCTATCTATCTATCCTGACATCCATCCATCCAGACATCCTGACATCTATCTATCTGTCTATCTTCCTATCTATCTATCTATCTATCTATCTATCTATCTATCTATCTATCTATCATCTATATATCCAGACATCCACACATTTATGTATGTATGTCCGTATGTCCATCCAGACATCCATCCAGACATCTATCTATCTATCTATCTATCTATCTATCTATCTATCTATCTATCATCTATCCAGACATCGAGACATTTATCTATCTATCTATCTATCTATCTATCTATCTATCTATCTATCTATCTATCCAGACATCCAGACATTTATGTATTTATCTATCTATCTATCTATCTATCTATCTATCTATCTATCTATCTATCTATCTATCTATCTATCTATCTATCCAGACATCCATCCATCCAGACATCCTGACATCTATCTATCTGTCTATCTTCCTATCTATCTATCTATCTATCTATCTATCTATCTATCTATCTATCTATCTATCCATCTATCCAGACATCTATCTATCTATCCAGACATCTATCTATCTATCTATCTATCTATCTATCTATCTATCTATCTATCTATCTATCTATCTATCTATCTATCTATCTATCTATCCAGACATCCAGACATTTATATATGTATGTCTGTATGTATCAATGTATGTATGTATGTATCTATCTATCTATCTATCTATCTATCTATCTATCTATCTATCTATCTATCATCTATCTATCCAGACATTTATGTATCTATCTATTTATGTATCTATCTATCTATCTATCTATCTATCTATCTATCTATCCAGACATCTATCTATCTATCTATCTATCTATCTATCTATCTATCTATCTATCATCTATCCAGACATCGAGACATTTATCTATCTATCTATCTATCTATCTATCTATCTATCTATCTATCTATCCAGACATCCAGACATTTATGTATCTATCTATCTATCTATCTATCTATCTATCTATCTATCTATCTATCTATCTATCTATCTATCTATCCTGACATCCATCCATCCAGACATCCTGACATCTATCTATCTGTCTATCTTCCTATCTATCTATCTATCTATCTATCTATCTATCTATCTATCATCTATATATCCAGACATTTATGTATCTATCTATTTATGTATTTATCTATCTATCTATCTATCTATCTATCTATCTATCTATCTATCTATCCAGACATCTATCTATCTATCTATCTATCTATCTATCTATCTATCTATCTATCTATCTATCCAGACATCCAGACATTTATATATGTATGTCTGTATGTATCAATGTATGTATGTATGTATGTATGTATGTATGTATGTATCTATCTATCTATCTATCTATCTATCTATCTATCTATCTATCTATCTATCTATCATCTATCTATCCAGACATTTATGTATCTATCTATTTATGTATCTATCTATCTATCTATCTATCTATCTATCTATCTATCTATCTATCCAGACATCTATCTATCTATCTATCTATCTATGTATCTATCTATCTATCTATCATCTATCCAGACATCGAGACATTTATCTATCTATCTATCTATCTATCTATCTATCTATCTATCTATCTATCCAGCCATCCAGACATTTATGTATCTATCTATCTATCTATCTATCTATCT
>JAKOOJ010000024.1:1477500-1485000 GCA_022577455.1 Arizona elegans
ATCTATCTGTCTATCTTCCTATCTATCTATCTATCTATCTATCTATCTATCTATCTATCCAGACATCTATCTATCTATCTATCTATCTATCTATCTATCTATCTATCCAGACATCGAGACATTTATGTATTTATCTATCTATCTATCTATCTATCTATCTATCTATCTATCTATCTATCTATCTATCTATCTATCCAGACATCGACACATTTATGTATTTATCTATCTATCTATCTATCTATCTATCTATCTATCTATCTATCTATCCAGACATCGAGACATTTATGTATTTATCTATCTATCTATCTATCTATCTATCTATCTATCTATCTATCTATCTATCTATCTATCTATCCAGACATCGAGACATTTATGTATTTATCTATCTATCTATCTATCTATCTATCTATCTATCTATCTATCTATCTATCTATCTATCCAGACATCCATCCATCCAGACATCCTGACATCTATCTATCTGTCTATCTTCCTATCTATCTATCTATCATCTATCTATCCAGACATTTATGTATCTATCTATTTATGTATCTATCTATCTATCTATCTATCTATCTATCTATCTATCTATCCAGACATCTATCTATCTATCTATCTATCTATCTATCTATCTATCTATCTATCTATCTACTCATCCATCCAGACATCCAGACATCCAGACATCCATCCAGACATTTATCTATCTATCTATCTATCTATCTATCTATCTATCTATCTATCTATCTATCTATCTATCCAGACATCCATCCATCCAGACATCCTGACATCTATCTATCTGTCTATCTTCCTATCTATCTATCTATCTATCTATCTATCTATCTATCTATCTATCTATCTATCTATCCAGACATCTATCTATCTATCTATCTATCTATCTATCTATCTATCTATCTATCTATCTATCTATCCAGACATCCAGACATTTATATATGTATGTCTGTATGTATCAATGTATGTATGTATGTATGTATGTATGTATGTATGTATGTATCTATCTATCTATCTATCTATCTATCTATCTATCTATCTATCTATCATCTATCTATCCAGACATTTATGTATCTATCTATTTATGTATCTATGTATCTATCTATCTATCTATCTATCTATCTATCTATCTATCTATCTATCTATCTATCTATCTATCTATCTATCCAGACATCTATCTATCTATCTATCTATCTATCTATCTATCTATCTATCTATCTATCTATCTATCTATCTATCTATTCATCCATCCAGACATCCAGACATCCAGACATCCATCCAGACATTTATCTATCTATCTATCTATCTATCTATCTATCTATCTATCTATCTATCTATCTATCCAGACATCCAGACATTTATGTATGTATGTCCGTATGTATCTATCTATGTATCTATCTATCTATCTATCTATCTATCTATCTATCTATCTATCTATCTATCCAGACATCGAGACATTTATGTATTTATCTATCTATCTATCTATCTATCTATCTATCTATCTATCTATCTATCTATCTATCTATCTATCTATCTATCCAGACATCCATCTATCCAGACATCCAGACATTTATTAATGTATCTATCTATCTATCTATCTATCTATCTATCTATCTATCTATCTATCTATCTATCCAGACATCCATCCATCCAGACATCCTGACATCTATCTATCTGTCTATCTTCCTATCTATCTATCTATCTATCTATCTATCTATCTATCTATCTATCCAGACATCTATCTATCTATCTATCTATCTATCTATCTATCTATCTATCTATCTATCTATCCAGACATCCAGACATTTATATATGTATGTCTGTATGTATCAATGTATGTATGTATGTATGTATGTATGTATGTATCTATCTATCTATCTATCTATCTATCTATCTATCTATCTATCTATCATCTATCTATCCAGACATTTATGTATCTATCTATTTATGTATCTATGTATCTATCTATCTATCTATCTATGTATCTATCTATCTATCTATCTATCTATCTATCTATCTATCTATCTATCTATCCAGACATCTATCTATCTATCTATCTATCTATCTATCTATCTATCTATCTATCTATCTATCTATCTATCTATTCATCCATCCAGACATCCAGACATCCAGACATCCATCCAGACATTTATCTATCTATCTATCTATCTATCTATCTATCTATCTATCTATCCAGACATCGAGACATTTATGTATTTATCTATCTATCTATCTATCTATCTATCTATCTATCTATCTATCTATCTATCTATCTATCCAGACATCGAGACATTTATGTATTTATCTATCTATCTATCTATCTATCTATCTATCTATCTATCTATCTATCTATCTATCTATCCAGACATCCATCCATCCAGACATCCTGACATCTATCTATCTGTCTATCTTCCTATCTATCTATCTATCATCTATCTATCCAGACATTTATGTATCTATCTATTTATGTATCTATCTATCTATCTATCTATCTATCTATCTATCTATCCAGACATCTATCTATCTATCTATCTATCTATCTATCTATCTATCTATCTATCTATCTATCTATCTACTCATCCATCCAGACATCCAGACATCCAGACATCCATCCAGACATTTATCTATCTATCTATCTATCTATCTATCTATCTATCTATCTATCTATCTATCCAGACATCCAGACATTTATTAATGTATCTATCTATCTATCTATCTATCTATCTATCTATCTATCTATCTATCTATCTATCTATCTATCTATCTATCCAGACATCCATCCATCCAGACATCCTGACATCTATCTATCTGTCTATCTTCCTATCTATCTATCTATCTATCTATCTATCTATCTATCTATCTATCTATCTATCCAGACATCTATCTATCTATCTATCTATCTATCTATCTATCTATCTATCCAGACATCGAGACATTTATGTATTTATCTATCTATCTATCTATCTATCTATCTATCTATCTATCTATCTATCTATCTATCCAGACATCGACACATTTATGTATTTATCTATCTATCTATCTATCTATCTATCTATCTATCTATCTATCCAGACATCCATCCATCCAGACATCCTGACATCTATCTATCTGTCTATCTTCCTATCTATCTATCTATCATCTATCTATCCAGACATTTATGTATCTATCTATTTATGTATCTATCTATCTATCTATCTATCTATCTATCTATCTATCTATCTATCCAGACATCTATCTATCTATCTATCTATCTATCTATCTATCTATCTATCTATCTACTCATCCATCCAGACATCCAGACATCCAGACATCCATCCAGACATTTATCTATCTATCTATCTATCTATCTATCTATCTATCTATCTATCTATCCAGACATCCAGACATTTATTAATGTATCTATCTATCTATCTATCTATCTATCTATCTATCTATCTATCTATCTATCTATCTATCTATCTATCCAGACATCCATCCATCCAGACATCCTGACATCTATCTATCTGTCTATCTTCCTATCTATCTATCTATCTATCTATCTATCTATCTATCTATCTATCTATCTATCCAGACATCTATCTATCTATCTATCTATCTATCTATCTATCTATCTATCTATCTATCTATCTATCTACTCATCCATCCAGACATCCAGACATCCAGACATCCATCCAGACATTTATCTATCTATCTATCTATCTATCTATCTATCTATCTATCTATCTATCTATCTATCTATCTATCTATCTATCTATCTATCTATCCAGACATCCAGACATTTATTAATGTATCTATCTATCTATCTATCTATCTATCTATCTATCTATCTATCTATCTATCTATCTATCTATCTATCTATCTATCTATCCAGACATCCATCCATCCAGACATCCTGACATCTATCTATCTGTCTATCTTCCTATCTATCTATCTATCTATCTATCTATCTATCTATCTATCTATCTATCCAGACATCTATCTATCTATCTATCTATCTATCTATCTATCTATCCAGACATCGAGACATTTATGTATTTATCTATCTATCTATCTATCTATCTATCTATCTATCTATCTATCTATCTATCTATCTATCCAGACATCGACACATTTATGTATTTATCTATCTATCTATCTATCTATCTATCTATCTATCTATCTATCTATCCAGACATCCATCCATCCAGACATCCTGACATCTATCTATCTGTCTATCTTCCTATCTATCTATCTATCATCTATCTATCCAGACATTTATGTATCTATCTATTTATGTATCTATCTATCTATCTATCTATCTATCTATCTATCTATCTATCTATCCAGACATCTATCTATCTATCTATCTATCTATCTATCTATCTATCTATCTATCTATCTACTCATCCATCCAGACATCCAGACATCCAGACATCCATCCAGACATTTATCTATCTATCTATCTATCTATCTATCTATCTATCTATCTATCTATCCAGACATCCAGACATTTATTAATGTATCTATCTATCTATCTATCTATCTATCTATCTATCTATCTATCTATCTATCTATCTATCTATCTATCTATCCAGACATCCATCCATCCAGACATCCTGACATCTATCTATCTGTCTATCTTCCTATCTATCTATCTATCTATCTATCTATCTATCTATCTATCCAGACATCTATCTATCTATCTATCTATCTATCTATCTATCTATCTATCTATCTATCTATCCAGACATCCAGACATTTATATATGTATGTCTGTATGTATCAATGTATGTATGTATGTATGTATGTATGTATGTATGTATCTATCTATCTATCTATCTATCTATCTATCTATCTATCTATCATCTATCTATCCAGACATTTATGTATCTATCTATTTATGTATCTATGTATCTATCTATCTATCTATCTATCTATCTATCTATCTATCTATCTATCTATCTATCTATCCAGACATCTATCTATCTATCTATCTATCTATCTATCTATCTATCTATCTATCTATCTATCTATCTACTCATCCATCCAGACATCCAGACATCCAGACATCCATCCAGACATTTATCTATCTATCTATCTATCTATCTATCTATCTATCTATCTATCTATCTATCCAGACATCCAGACATTTATTAATGTATCTATCTATCTATCTATCTATCTATCTATCTATCTATCTATCTATCTATCTATCTATCTATCTATCTATCTATCTATCCAGACATCCATCCATCCAGACATCCTGACATCTATCTATCTGTCTATCTTCCTATCTATCTATCTATCTATCTATCTATCTATCTATCTATCTATCCAGACATCTATCTATCTATCTATCTATCTATCTATCTATCTATCTATCCAGACATCGAGACATTTATGTATTTATCTATCTATCTATCTATCTATCTATCTATCTATCTATCTATCTATCTATCTATCCAGACATCGACACATTTATGTATTTATCTATCTATCTATCTATCTATCTATCTATCTATCTATCTATCTATCCAGACATCCATCCATCCAGACATCCTGACATCTATCTATCTGTCTATCTTCCTATCTATCTATCTATCATCTATCTATCCAGACATTTATGTATCTATCTATTTATGTATCTATCTATCTATCTATCTATCTATCTATCTATCTATCTATCTATCCAGACATCTATCTATCTATCTATCTATCTATCTATCTATCTATCTATCTATCTACTCATCCATCCAGACATCCAGACATCCAGACATCCATCCAGACATTTATCTATCTATCTATCTATCTATCTATCTATCTATCTATCTATCTATCTATCCAGACATCCAGACATTTATTAATGTATCTATCTATCTATCTATCTATCTATCTATCTATCTATCTATCTATCTATCTATCTATCTATCTATCCAGACATCCATCCATCCAGACATCCTGACATCTATCTATCTGTCTATCTTCCTATCTATCTATCTATCTATCTATCTATCTATCTATCTATCTATCCAGACATCTATCTATCTATCTATCTATCTATCTATCTATCTATCTATCTATCTATCTATCTACTCATCCATCCAGACATCCAGACATCCAGACATCCATCCAGACATTTATCTATCTATCTATCTATCTATCTATCTATCTATCTATCTATCTATCTATCTATCTATCTATCTATCTATCCAGACATCCAGACATTTATTAATGTATCTATCTATCTATCTATCTATCTATCTATCTATCTATCTATCTATCTATCTATCTATCTATCTATCCAGACATCCATCCATCCAGACATCCTGACATCTATCTATCTGTCTATCTTCCTATCTATCTATCTATCTATCTATCTATCTATCTATCTATCTATCCAGACATCTATCTATCTATCTATCTATCTATCTATCTATCTATCCAGACATCGAGACATTTATGTATTTATCTATCTATCTATCTATCTATCTATCTATCTATCTATCTATCTATCTATCCAGACATCGACACATTTATGTATTTATCTATCTATCTATCTATCTATCTATCTATCTATCTATCTATCTATCCAGACATCCATCCATCCAGACATCCTGACATCTATCTATCTGTCTATCTTCCTATCTATCTATCTATCATCTATCTATCCAGACATTTATGTATCTATCTATTTATGTATCTATCTATCTATCTATCTATCTATCTATCTATCTATCTATCCAGACATCTATCTATCTATCTATCTATCTATCTATCTATCTATCTATCTATCTATCTATCTACTCATCCATCCAGACATCCAGACATCCAGACATCCATCCAGACATTTATCTATCTATCTATCTATCTATCTATCTATCTATCTATCTATCTATCTATCCAGACATCCAGACATTTATTAATGTATCTATCTATCTATCTATCTATCTATCTATCTATCTATCTATCTATCTATCTATCTATCTATCTATCCAGACATCCATCCATCCAGACATCCTGACATCTATCTATCTGTCTATCTTCCTATCTATCTATCTATCTATCTATCTATCTATCTATCTATCCAGACATCTATCTATCTATCTATCTATCTATCTATCTATCTATCTATCTATCTATCTATCCAGACATCCAGACATTTATATATGTATGTCTGTATGTATCAATGTATGTATGTATGTATGTATGTATGTATGTATGTATCTATCTATCTATCTATCTATCTATCTATCTATCTATCTATCATCTATCTATCCAGACATTTATGTATCTATCTATTTATGTATCTATGTATCTATCTATCTATCTATCTATCTATCTATCTATCTATCTATCTATCTATCTATCTATCTATCTATCCAGACATCTATCTATCTATCTATCTATCTATCTATCTATCTATCTATCTATCTATCTATCTATCTATCTATCTATCTATTCATCCATCCAGACATCCAGACATCCAGACATCCATCCAGACATTTATCTATCTAT
>JAKOOJ010000024.1:1627500-1630000 GCA_022577455.1 Arizona elegans
TCTATCTATCTATCTTTCCAGACATCTATCTATCTATCCAGACATCTATCTATCTATCTATCTATCTATCTATCTATCTATCTATCTATCTATCTATCTCTCCATCTATCTATCCAGTCATCCAGACATCCTTCTATCTATCATCTATCTATCTATCTATCTATCTATCTATCTATCTATCTATCTATCTATCTATCCATCCATCCAGACATCCATCCAGACATCCATCCAGACATCCATCCAGACATCTATCTATCTATCTATCTATCTATCTATCTATCTATCTATCTATCATCTATCCAGACATCGAGACATTTATCTATCTATCTATCTATCTATCTATCTATCTATCTATCTATCTATCTATCCAGACATCCAGACATTTATGTATCTATCTATCTATCTATCTATCTATCTATCTATCTATCTATCTATCTATCTATCTATCTATCTATCTATCTATTTATCTATCTATCTATCCATCCATCCATCCATCCATCCAGACATCCTGACATCTATCTATCTGTCTATCTTCCTATGTATCTATCTATCTATCCAGACATTTATCTATCTATCTATCTATCTATCCAGTCATCCAGACATCCTTCTATCTATCATCTATCTATCTATCTATCTATCTATCTATCTATCTATCTATCTATCTACCTATCTATCCATCCATCCAGACATCCATCCAGACATCCATCCAGACATCCATCCAGACATCTATCTATCTATCTATCTATCTAAATATCTATCTATCTATCTATCTATCTATCTATCTATCTATCCATCCAGACATCCATCCAGACATCTATCTATCTATCTATCTATCTATCTATCTATCTATCTATCTATCATCTATCCAGACATCGAGACATTTATCTATCTCTCTATCTATCCAGACATCCAGACCTCTATCTATCTATCATCTATCTATATATCTATCTATCTATCTATCTATCTCTCCATCTATCTATCCAGTCATCCAGACATCTATCTATCTATCTATCTATCTATCTATCTATCTATCTATCTATCTATCTATCTATCTATCTATCCAGACATCTATCTATCTATCTATCTATCTATCTATCTATCTATCTATCTCTCCATCTATCTATCCAGTCATCCAGACATCCTTCTATCTATCATCTATCTATCTATCTATCTATCTATCTATCTATCTATCTATCTATCCATCCATCCATCCAGACATCCATCCAGACATCCATCCAGACATCCATCCAGACATCTATCTATCTATCTATCTATCTATCTATCTATCTATCTATCTATCTATCTATCCATCCAGACATCCATCCAGACATCCATCCAGACTTCTATCTATCTATCTATCTATCTATCTATCTATCTATCTATTATCTATCCAGACATCGAGACATTTATCTATCTATCTATCTATCTATCTATCTATCTATCTATCTATCTATCTATCTATCCAGACATCCAGACATTTATGTATCTATCTATCTATCTATCTATCTATCTATCTATCTATCTATCTATCTATCTATCTATCTATCTATCTATCCATCCATCCATCCATCCAGACATCCTGACATCTATCTATCTGTCTATCTTCCTATCTATCTATCTATCTATCTATCTATCTATCTATCTATCTATCTATCTATCTATCCAGACATCTATCTATCTATCTATCTATCTATCTATCTATTTATCTATCTATCTATCTATCTATCTATCTATCTATCTATCTATCTATCTATCTATCCAGACATCCAGACATTTATATATGTATGTCTATATGTATCAATGTATGTATGTATGTATGTATGTATGTATGTATGTATCTATCTATCTATCTATCTATCTATCTATCATCTATCTATCCAGACATTTATGTATTTATCTATTTATGTATCTATCTATCTATCTATCTGTCTATCTATCTATCTATCTATCTATCTATCTATCTATCTATCCAGACATCTATCTATCTATCTATCTATCTATCTATCCAGACATCCAGACATTTATATATGTATGTCTATATGTATCAATGTATGTATGTATGTATGTATGTATGTATGTATGTATGTATCTATCTATCTATCTATCTATCTATCATCTATCTTTCCAGACATTTATGTATTTATCTATTTATGTATCTATCTATCTATCTATCTGTCTATCTATCTATCTATCTATCTATCTATCTATCTATCTATCTATCTATCTATCTATCCAGACATATATCTATCTATCTATCTATCTATCTATCTATCTATCTATCTATCTATCTATCTATCTATCTATCTATCCAGACATCCAGACATTTATATATGTATGTCTGTATGTATCAATGTATGTATGTATGTATGTATGTATGTATCTATCTCTCTATCTATCTATCATCTATCTATCCAGACATTTATGTATCTATCTATTTATGTATCTATCTATCTATCTATCTATCTATCTATCTATCTATCTATCTATCTATCCAGACATC
>JAKOOJ010000024.1:1687500-1690000 GCA_022577455.1 Arizona elegans
CTATCTATCTATCTATCTATCATCTATCCAGACATCGAGACATTTATCTATCTATCTATCTATCTATCTATCTATCTATCTATCTATCCAGACATCCAGACATTTATGTATGTATCTATCTATCTATCTATCTATCTATCTATCTATCTATCTATCTATCTATCTATCTATCTATCTATCTATCCATCCATCCATCCATCCATCCAGACATCCTGACATCTATCTATCTGTCTATCTTCCTATGTATCTATCTATCTATCTATCTATCTATCTATCTATCTATCTATCTATCTATCCATCCAGACATCCATCCAGACATCCATCCAGACATCCATCCAGACTTCTATCTATCTATCTATCTATCTATCTATCTATCTATCTATCTATCATCTATCCAGACATCGAGACATTTATCTATCTATCTATCTATCTATCTATCTATCTATCTATCTATCTATCTATCTATCTATCGAGACATCCAGACATTTATGTATCTATCTATCTATCTATCTATCTATCTATCTACCTATCTATCTATCTATCTATCTATCTATCTATATATCTATCCAGACATTTATCTGTCTATCTATCTATCTATTTATTTATCTATCTATCTATCTATCCAGACATCCAGACATTTATATATGTATGTCTGTATGTATCAATGTATGTATGTATGTATGTATGTATGTATGTATGTATGTATGTATGTATGTATCTATCTATCTATCTATCTATCTATCTATCTATCTATCATCTATCTATCCAGACATTTATGTATCTATCTATTTATGTATCTATGTATCTATCTATCTATCTATCTATCTATCTATCTATCTATCTATCTATCTATCTATCTATCCAGACATCTATCTATCTATCTATCTATCTATCTATCTATCTATCTATCTATCTATCTATCTATCTATCTATCTATATATCTATCTATCTATCTCTCCATCTATCTATCTATCTATCTAGCTATCTATCTATCTATCTATCTATCTATCATCTATCTATCCAGACCTTTAAGTATCTATCTATTTATGTATCCATCTATCTATCTATCTATCTATCTATCTATCTATCTATCTATCTATCTATCTATCTATCTATCTATCCAGACATCTATCTATCTATCTATCTATCTATCTATCTATCTATCTATCTATCTATCTATCTATCTATCTATCTATCCATCCAGACATCCATCCAGACATCCATCCAGACATCCATCCAGACTTCTATCTATCTATCTATCTATCTATCTATCTATCTATCTATCTATCATCTATCCAGACATCGAGACATTTATCTATCTATCTATCTATCTATCTATCTATCTATCTATCTATCTGTCTTTCTATCCACACATCCATCCATCCAGACATCCTGACATCTATCTATCTGTCTATCTTCCTATCTATCTATCTATCTATCTATCTATCTATCTATCTATCTATCCAGACATCTATCTATCTATCTATCTATCTATCTATCTATCTATCTATCTATCTATCTATGTATCTATCTATCTATCTATCTATCTATCTATTCATCCATCCAGACATCCAGACATCCAGACATCCATCCAGACATTTATCTATCTATCTATCTATCTATCTATCTATCTATCTATCTATCTATCTATCTATCTATCTATCTATCCAGACATCCAGACATTTATGTATGTATGTCCGTATGTATCTATCTATCTATCTATCTATCTATCTATCTATCTATCTATCTATCTATCTATCTATCCATCCAGACATCCATCCAGACATCTATCTATCTATCTATCTATCTATCTATCTATCTATCTATCTATCATCTATCCAGACATCGAGACATTTATCTATCTCTCTATCTATCCAGACATCCAGACCTCTATATATCTATCATCTATCTATCTATCTATCTATCTATCTATCTATCTCTCCATCTATCTATCCAGTCATCCAGACATCCTTCTATCTATCATCTATCTATCTATCTATCTATCTATCTATCTATCCATCCATCCAGACATCCATCCAGACATCCATCCAGACATCCATCCAGACATCTATCTATCTATCTATCTATCTATCTATCTATCTATCTATCTATCTATCATCTATCCAGACATCGAGACATTTATCTATCTATCTATCTATCTATCTATCTATCTATCTATCTATCTATCTATCTATCTATCCAGACATCCAGACATTTATGTATCTATCTATCTATCTATCTATCTATCTATCTATCTATCTATCTATCTATCTATCTATCTATCTATCTATCTATCCAGACATTTATCTGTCTATCTATCTATCTATTTATTTATCTATCTATCTATCTATCCAGACATCCAGACATTTATATATGTATGTCTGTATGTATCAATGTATGTATGTATGTATGTATGTATGTATGTATGTATGTATCTATCTATCTATCTATCTATCTATCTATCTATCTATCTATCATCTATCTATCCAGACATTTATGT
>JAKOOJ010000024.1:1807500-1812500 GCA_022577455.1 Arizona elegans
ATCTATCTATCTATCTATCTATCTATCTATCTATCTATCTACCTATCTATCCATCCAGACATCCATCCAGACATCCATCCAGACATCCATCCAGACTTCTATCTATCTATCTATCTATCTATCTATCTATCTATCTATCATCTATCCAGACATCGAGACATCTATCTATCTATCTATCTATCTATCCAGACATCCAGACATTTATATATGTATGTCTGTATGTATCTATGTTTGTATGTATCTATCTATCTATCTATCTATCTATCTATCTATCTATCTATCTATCTATCCAGACATTTATGTATCTATCTATCTATCTATCTATCTATCTATCTATCTATCTATCTATTTATCTATCTTTCTATCTATCTATCTATCCATCCATCCAGACATCCATCCAGACATCTATCTATCTATCTATCTATCTATCTATCTATCTATCTATCATCTATCCAGACATCGAGAGATTTATCTATCTCTCTATCTATCTATCCAGACATCCAGACCTCTATCTATCTATCATCTATCTATCTATCTATCTATCTATCTATCTATCTATCTATCTCTCCATCTATCTATCCAGTCATCCAGACATCCTTCTATCTATCATCTATCTATCTATCTATCTATCTATCTATCTATCTATCTATCTATCTATCTATCCATCCAGACATCCATCCAGACATCCATCCAGACATCCATCCAGACTTCTATCTATCTATCTATCTATCTATCTATCTATCTATCTATCTTTCTATCTATCTATCATCTATCCAGACATCGAGACATTTATCTATCTATCTATCTATCTGTCTATCATCTATCTATCTATCTATCTATCTATCTATCTATCTATCTATCTATCATCTATCTATCTATCTATCTATCTATCTATCTATCTACCTATCTATCCATCCAGACATCCATCCAGACTTCCATCCAGACATCCATCCAGACTTCTATCTATCTATCTATCTATCTATCTATCTATCTATCTATCTATCTATCATCTATCCAGACATCGAGACATCTATCTATCTATCTATCTATCTATCTATCTATCTATCTATCTATCTATCCAGACATCCAGACATTTATATATGTATGTCTGTATGTATCTATGTTTGTATGTATGTATGTATGTATGTATCTATCTATCTATCTATCTATCTATCTATCTATCTATCTATCCAGACATTTATGTATCTATCTATTTATCTATCTATCTATCTATCTATCTATCTATCTATCTATCTATCTATCTATCTATTTATCTATCTTTCTATCTATCTATCTATCCATCCATCCAGACATCCATCCAGACATCTATCTATCTATCTATCTATCTATCTATCTATCTATCTATCTATCTATCTATCATCTATCCAGACATCGAGAGATTTATCTATCTATCTATCTATCTATCCAGACATCCAGACCTCTATCTATCTATCATCTATCTATCTATCTATCTATCTATCTATCTCTCCATCTATCTATCCAGTCATCCAGACATCCTTCTATCTATCATCTATCTATCTATCTATCTATCTATCTATCTATCTATCTATCTATCTCTCTATCTATCTATCCATCCAGACATCCATCCAGACATCCATCCAGACATCCATCCAGACATCTATCTATCTATCTATCTATCTATCTATCTATCTATCTATCATCTATCCAGACATCGAGACATTTATCTATCTATCTATCTATCTATCTATCTATCTATCTATCTATCTATCTATCTATCCAGACATCCAGATATTTATCTATCTATCTATCTATCTATCTATCTATCTGTCTGTCTGTCTGTCTGTCTGTCTGTCTGTCTATCTATCTATCTATCCATCCATCCATCCATCCATCCAGACATCCTGACATCTATCTATCTGTCTATCTTCCTATCTATCTATCTATCTATCTATCTATCTATCTATCTATCATCTATCTATCTATCTATCTATCTATCTATCTATCTATCTAGACATTTATCTATCTATCTATCTATCTATCTATCTATCTATCTATCTATCCAGACATCCAGACATTTATATATGTATGTCTGTATGTATCAATGTATGTATGTATGTATGTATGTATGTATCTATCTATCTATCATCTATCTATCCAGACATTTATGTATCTATCTATTTATGTATCTATCTATCTATCTATCTATCTATCTATCTATCTATCTATCTATCCAGACATCTATCTATCTATCTATCTATCTATCTATCTATCTATCTATCTATCTCTCCATCTATCTATCCAGTCATCCAGACATCCTTCTATCTATCATCTATCTATCTATCTATCTATCTATCTATCTATCTATCTATCTATCTATCTATCCATCCAGACATCCATCCAGACATCCATCCAGACTTCTATCTATCTATCTATCTATCTATCTATCTATCTATCTATCTATCTATCATCTATCCAGACATCGAGACATTTATCTATCTATCTATCTATCTATCTATCTATCTATCTATCTATCTATCTATCCAGACATCCAGACATTTATCTATCTATCTATCTATCTATCTATCTATCTATCTATCTATCTTTCTATCTATCTATCTATCCATCCATCCAGACATCCATCCAGACATCTATCTATCTATCTATCTATCTATCTATCTATCTATCTATCTATCATCTATCCAGACATCGAGAGATTTATCTATCTATCTATCTATCTATCCAGACATACAGACCTCTATCTATCTATCATCTATCTATCTATCTATCTATCTATCTATCTATCTATCTATCTATCTCTCCATCTATCTATCCAGTCATCCAGACATCCTTCTATCTATCATCTATCTATCTATCTATCTATCTATCTATCTATCTATCTATCTATCTATCTATCCATCCAGACATCCATCCAGACATCCATCCAGACATCCATCCAGACTTCTATCTATCTATCTATCTATCTATCTATCTATCTATCTATCTATCTATCTATCATCTATCTATCTATCTATCTATCTATCTATCTATCTATCATCTATCCAGACATCGAGACATTTATCTATCTATCTATCTATCTATCTATCTATCTATCATCTATCTATCTATCTATCTATCTATCTATCTATCTATCTATCTATCTATCTACCTATCTATCCATCCAGACATCCATCCAGACATCCATCCAGACATCCATCCAGACTTCTATCTATCTATCTATCTATCTATCTATCTATCTATCTATCATCTATCCAGACATCGAGACATTTATCTATCTATCTATCTATCTATCTATCTATCTATCTATCTATCTATCTATCTATCTATCCAGACATCCAGACATTTATATATGTATGTCTGTATGTATCTATGTTTGTATGTATGTATCTATCTATCTATCTATCTATCTATCTATCTATCTATCTATCCAGACATTTATGTATCTATCTATTTATCTATCTATCTATCTATCTATCTATCTATCTATCTATCTATCTATCTATCTATCTATCTATCTACCTATCTATCCATCCAGACATCCATCCAGACATCCATCCAGACATCCATCCAGACTTCTATCTATCTATCTATCTATCTATCTATCTATCTATCTATCATCTATCCAGACATCGAGACATCTATCTATCTATCTATCTATCTATCTATCTATCTATCTATCTATCTATCTATCCAGACATCCAGACATTTATATATGTATGTCTGTATGTATCTATGTTTGTATGTATCTATCTATCTATCTATCTATCTATCTATCTATCTATCTATCTATCTATCTATCTATCCAGACATTTATGTATCTATCTATCTATCTATCTATCTATCTATCTATCTATCTATCTATCTATCTATCTATCTATTTATCTATCTTTCTATCTATCTATCTATCCATCCATCCAGACATCCATCCAGACATCTATCTATCTATCTATCTATCTATCTATCTATCTATCTATCTATCTATCTATCATCTATCCAGACATCGAGAGATTTATCTATCTCTCTATCTATCTATCCAGACATCCAGACCTCTATCTATCTATCATCTATCTATCTATCTATCTATCTATCTATCTATCTATCTATCTATCTCTCCATCTATCTATCCAGTCATCCAGACATCCTTCTATCTATCATCTATCTATCTATCTATCTATCTATCTATCTATCTATCTATCTATCTATCTATCTATCCATCCAGACATCCATCCAGACATCCATCCAGACATCCATCCAGACTTCTATCTATCTATCTATCTATCTATCTATCTATCTATCTATCTATCTATCATCTATCCAGACATCGAGACATTTATCTATCTATCTATCTATCTGTCTATCATCTATCTATCTATCTATCTATCTATCTATCTATCTATCTATCTATCTATCATCTATCTATCTATCTATCTATCTATCTATCTATCTATCTATCTATCTATCTACCTATCTATCCATCCAGACATCCATCCAGACTTCCATCCAGACATCCATCCAGACTTCTATCTATCTATCTATCTATCTATCTATCTATCTATCTATCTATCTATCTATCTATCTATCTATCATCTATCCAGACATCGAGACATCTATCTATCTATCTATCTATCTATCTATCTATCTATCTATCTATCTATCTATCTATCTATCCAGACATCCAGACATTTATATATGTATGTCTGTATGTATCTATGTTTGTATGTATGTATGTATCTATCTATCTATCTATCTATCTATCTATCTATCTATCTATCTATCTATCTATCCAGACATTTATGTATCTATCTATTTATCTATCTATCTATCTATCTATCTATCTATCTATCTATCTATCTATTTATCTATCTTTCTATCTATCTATCTATCCATCCATCCAGACAACCATCCAGACATCTATCTATCTATCTATCTATCTATCTATCTATCTATCTATCTATCATCTATCCAGACATCGAGAGATTTATCTATCTATCTATCTATCT
>JAKOOJ010000024.1:1817500-1820000 GCA_022577455.1 Arizona elegans
CTGTCTGTCTGTCTGTCTGTCTGTCTGTCTGTCTGTCTGTCTGTCTATCTATCTATCTATCTATCTATCTATCTATCTATCCATCCATCCATCCATCCATCCAGACATCCTGACATCTATCTATCTGTCTATCTTCCTATCTATCTATCTATCTATCTATCTATCTATCTATCTATCTATCTATCTATCTATCTATCTATCCAGACATTTATCTATCTATCTATCTATCTATCTATCTATCTATCTATCTATCTATCTATCTATCTATCTATCCAGACATCCAGACATTTATATATGTATGTCTGTATGTATCAATGTATGTATGTATGTATGTATGTATGTATGTATGTATCTATCATCTATCTATCCAGACATTTATGTATCTATCTATTTATCTATCTATCTATCTATCTATCTATCTATCTATCTATCTATCTATCTATCTATCTATCTATCTATCCAGACATCTATCTATCTATCTATCTATCTATCTATCTATCTATCTATCTATCTATCTATCTATCTATCTATCTATCTATCTATCTATCTATCTATCTATTCATCCATCCAGACATCCAGACATCCAGACATCCAGACATCCATCCAGACATTTATCTGTCTATCTATCTATCTATCATCTATCTATCTATCTATCTATCTATCTATCTATCTATCTATCTATCTATCTAGACATTTATCTATCTATCTATCTATCTATCTATCTATCTATCTATCTATCTATCTATCTATCCAGACATCCAGACATTTATATATGTATGTCTGTATGTATCAATGTATGTATGTATGTATGTATGTATGTATGTATGTATGTATGTATGTATCTATCTATCATCTATCTATCCAGACATTTATGTATCTATCTATTTATGTATCTATCGATCTATCTATCTATCTATCTATCTATCTATCTATCTATCTATCCAGACATCTATCTATCTATCTATCTATCTATCTATCTATCTATCTCTCCATCTATCTATCCAGTCATCCAGACATCCTTCTATCTATCATCTATCTATCTATCTATCTATCTATCTATCTATCTATCTATCTATCTATCTATCTATCCATCCAGACATCCATCCAGACATCCATCCAGACATCCATCCAGACTTCTATCTATCTATCTATCTATCTATCTATCTATCTATCTATCTATCTATCTATCCAGACATCCAGACATTTATCTATCTATCTATCTATCTATCTATCTATCTGTCTGTCTGTCTGTCTGTCTGTCTGTCTGTCTGTCTATCTATCTATCTATCTATCTATCTATCTATCTATCTATCTATCTATCTATCTATCTATCCATCCATCCATCCATCCATCCAGACATCCTGACATCTATCTATCTGTCTATCTTCCTATCTATCTATCTATCTATCTATCTATCTATCTATCTATCTATCTATCTATCTATCCAGACATTTATCTATCTATCTATCTATCTATCTATCTATCTATCTATCTATCTATCCAGACATCCAGACATTTATATATGTATGTCTGTATGTATCAATGTATGTATGTATGTATGTATGTATGTATGTATGTATGTATCTATCATCTATCTATCCAGACATTTATGTATCTATCTATTTATCTATCTATCTATCTATCTATCTATCTATCTATCTATCTATCTATCTATCTATCTATCTATCTATCCAGACATCTATCTATCTATCTATCTATCTATCTATCTATCTATCTATCTATCTATCTATCCAGACATCCAGATATTTATCTATCTATCTATCTATCTATCTATCTGTCTGTCTGTCTGTCTGTCTGTCTGTCTGTCTGTCTGTCTATCTATCTATCTATCTATCCATCCATCCATCCATCCATACATACATCCTGACATCTATCTATCTGTCTATCTTCCTATCTATCTATCTATCTATCTATCTATCTATCTATCTATCTATCTATCCAGACATCTATCTGTCTATCTATCTATCTATCTATCTCTCCATCTATCTATCCAGTCATCCAGACATCCTTCTATCTATCATCTATCTATCTATCTATCTATCTATCTATCTATCTATCTATCTATCCATCCAGACATCCATCCAGACATCCATCCAGACATCCATCCAGACTTCTATCTATCTATCTATCTATCTATCTATCTATCTATCTATCTATCTATCTATCATCTATCCAGACATCGAGACATTTATCTATCTATCTATCTATCTATCTATCTATCTATCTATCTATCCAGACATCCAGACATTTATCTATCTATCTATCTATCTATCTATCTGTCTGTCTGTCTGTCTGTCTGTCTGTCTGTCTGTCTGTCTGTCTATCTATCTATCTATCTATCTATCTATCTATCTATCTATCTATCCATCCATCCATCCATCCATCCAGACATCCTGACATCTATCTATCTGTCTATCTTCCTATCTATCTATCTATCTATCTATCTATCTATCTATCTATCTATCTATCTATCCAGACA
>JAKOOJ010000024.1:1865000-1867500 GCA_022577455.1 Arizona elegans
ATCTATCTATCTATCTATCTATCTATTTATCTATCTTTCTATCTATCTATCTATCCATCCATCCAGACATCCATCCAGACATCTATCTATCTATCTATCTATCTATCTATCTATCTATCTATCTATCATCTATCCAGACATCGAGAGATTTATCTATCTATCTATCTATCCAGACATCCAGACCTCTATCTATCTATCATCTATCTATCTATCTATCTATCTATCTATCTATCTATCTATCTCTCCATCTATCTATCCAGTCATCCAGACATCCTTCTATCTATCATCTATCTATCTATCTATCTATCTATCTATCTATCTATCTATCTATCTATCTATCTATCCATCCAGACATCCATCCAGACATCCATCCAGACATCCATCCAGACTTCTATCTATCTATCTATCTATCTATCTATCTATCTATCTATCTATCATCTATCCAGACATCGAGACATCTATCTATCTATCTATCTATCTATCTATCTATCTATCTATCTATCTATCTATCTATCTATCTATCCAGACATCCAGACATTTATCTATCTATCTATCTATCTATCTATCTATCTATCTATCTATCTATCTATCTATCTATCTATCTATCTATCTATCCAGACATTTATCTATCTATCTATCTATCTATCTATCTATCTATCTATCTATCTATCTATCCAGACATCCAGACATTTATATATGTATGTCTGTATGTATCAATGTATGTATGTATGTATGTATGTATGTATGTATGTATGTATGTATCTATCATCTATCTATCCAGACATTTATGTATCTATCTATTTATGTATCTATCTATCTATCTATCTATCTATCTATCTATCTATCCAGACATCTATCTATCTATCTATCTATCTATCTATCTATCTATCTATCTATCTATCTATCTATCATCTATCCAGACATCGAGACATTTATCTATCTATCTATCATCTATCTATCTATCTATCTATCTATCTATCTATCTATCTATCTATCTATCTACCTATCTATCCATCCAGACATCCATCCAGACATCCATCCAGACATCCATCCAGACTTCTATCTATCTATCTATCTATCTATCTATCTATCTATCTATCTATCTATCTATCATCTATCCAGACATCGAGACATTTATCTATCTATCTATCTATCTATCTATCTATCTATCTATCTATCTATCTATCTATCCAGACATCCAGACATTTATATATGTATGTCTGTATGTATCTATGTTTGTATGTATGTATGTATGTATCTATCTATCTATCTATCTATCTATCTATCTATCTATCTATCTATCTATCCAGACATTTATGTATCTATCTATCTATCTATCTATCTATCTATCTATCTATCTATCTATCTATCTATCTATCTATCTATCTATTTATCTATCTTTCTATCTATCAATCTATCCATCCATCCAGACATCCATCCAGACATCTATCTATCTATCTATCTATCTATCTATCTATCTATCTATCATCTATCCATACATCGAGAGATTTATCTATCTATCTATCTATCCAGACATCCAGACCTCTATCTATCTATCATCTATCTATCTATCTATCTATCTATCTATCTATCTATCTATCTCTCCATCTATCTATCCAGTCATCCAGACATCCTTCTATCTATCATCTATCTATCTATCTATCTATCTATCTATCTATCTATCTATCTATCTATCTCTCCATCTATCTATCCAGTCATCCAGACATCCTTCTATCTATCATCTATCTATCTATCTATCTATCTATCTATCTATCTATCCATCCAGACATCCATCCAGACATCCATCCAGACGTCCATCCAGACTTCTATCTATCTATCTATCATCTATCCAGACATCGAGACATTTATCTATCTATCTATCTATCTATCTCTCTATCTATCTATCTATCATCTATCTATCTATCTATCCAGACATCCAGACATTTATATATGTATGTCTGTATGTATCTATGTTTGTATGTATGTATGTATCTATCTATCTATCTATCTATCTATCTATCTATCTATCTATCTATCTATCTATCTATCTATCCAGACATTTATGTATCTATCTATCTATCTATTTATCTATCTATCTATCTATCTATCTATCTATCTATCTATCTATCTATCTATCTATTTATCTATCTTTCTATCTATCTATCTATCCATCCATCCAGACATCCATCCAGACATCTATCTATCTATCTATCTATCTATCTATCTATCTATCTATCTATCTATCATCTATCCAGACATCGAGAGATTTATCTATCTATCTATCTATCCAGACATCCAGACCTCTATCTATCTATCATCTATCTATCTATCTATCTATCTATCTATCTATCTCTCCATCTATCTATCCAGTCATCCAGACATCCTTCTATCTATCATCTATCTATCTATCTATCTATCTATCTATCTATCTATCTATCTATCTATCTATCTATCCATCCAGACATCCATCCAGACATCCATCCAGACATCCATCCAGACT
>JAKOOJ010000024.1:1940000-1942500 GCA_022577455.1 Arizona elegans
CCAGACATCCATCCAGACATCCATCCAGACATCCATCCAGACATCTATCTATCTATCTATCTATCTATCTATCTATCTATCTATCCAGACATCCAGACATTTATCTATCTATCATCTATCTATCTATCTATCTATCTATCTATCTATCTATCTATCCATCCATCCATCCATCCATCCAGACATCCTGACATCTATCTATCTATCTATCTTCCTATCTATCTATCTATCTATCTATCTATCTATCTATCTATCTATCTATCCAGACATTTATCTATCTATCTATCAATCTATCTATCTATCTATCTATCTATCCAGACATCCAGACATTTATATATGTATGTCTGTATGTATCAATGTATGTATGTATGTATGTATGTATGTATGTATGTATGTATGTATGTATCTATCATCTATCTATCCAGACATTTATGTATCTATCTATTTATGTATCTATCTATCTATCTATCTATCTATCTATCTATCTATCTATCTATCTATCCAGACATCTATCTATCTATCTATCTATCTATCTATCTATCTATCTATCTATCTATCTATCTATCTATCCAGACATTTATGTATCTATCTATCTATCTATCTATCTATCTATCTATCTATCTATCTATCTATCTATCTATCTATCTATTTATCTATCTTTCTATCTATCTATCTATCCATCCATCCAGACATCCATCCAGACATCAATCTATCTATCTATCTATCTATCTATCTATCTATCTATCTATCTATCATCTATCCAGACATCGAGACATTTATCTATCTATCTATCTATCTATCGAGACATCCAGAACTCTATCTATCTATCATCTATCTATCTATCTATCTATCTATCTATCTATCTATCTATCTCTCCATCTATCTATCCAGTCATCCAGACATCCTTCTATCTATCATCTATCTATCTATCTATCTATCTATCTATCTATCTATCTATCCATCCATCCAGACATCCATCCAGACATCCATCCAGACATCCATCCAGACTTCTATCTATCTATCTATCTATCTATCTATCTATCTATCTATCTATCTATCTATCCAGACATCCAGACATTTATCTATCTATCTATCTATCTATCTATCTATCTATCTATCTATCTATCTATCTATCTATCTATCTATCTATCCATCCATCCAGACATCCTGACATCTATCTATCAGTCTATCTTCCTATCTATCTATCTATCTATCTATCTATCTATCTATCTATCTATCTATCCAGACATCTATCTATCTATCTATCTATCTATCTATCTATCTATCTATCCAGACATTTATGTATCTATCTATTTATCTATCTATCTATCTATCTATCTATCTATCTATCTATTTATCTATTTTCTATCTATCTATCTATCTATCCATCCAGACATCCATCCAGACATCTATCTATCTATCTATCTATCTATCTATCTATCTATCTATCTATCTATCTATCATCTATCCAGACATCGAGACATTTATCTATCTATCTATCTATCTATCCAGACATCCAGACCTCTATCTATCTATCATCTATCTATCTATCTATCTATCTATCTATCTATCTATCTCTCCATCTATCTATCCAGTCATCCAGACATCCTTCTATCTATCATCTATCTATCTATCTATCTATCTATCTATCTATCTATCTATCTATCTATCTATCCATCCAGACATCCATCCAGACATCCATCCAGACATCCATCCAGAGATCTATCTATCTATCTATCTATCTATCTATCTATCTATCTATCCAGACATCCAGACATTTATCTATCTATCATCTATCTATCTATCTATCTATCTATCTATCTATCTATCTATCCATCCATCCATCCATCCAGACATCCTGACATCTATCTATCTGTCTATCTTCCTATCTATCTATCTATCTATCTATCTATCTATCTATCTATCTATCTATCTATCCAGACATTTATCTATCTATCTATCTATCTATCTATCTATCTATCTATCTATCTATCTATCTATCCAGACATCCAGACATTTATATATGTATGTCTGTATGTATCAATGTATGTATGTATGTATGTATGTATGTATGTATGTATGTATCTATCTATCTATCTATCTATCTATCTATCTATCTATCTATCCAGACATCTATCTATCTATCTATCTATCTATCTATCTATCTATCTATCTATCTATCTATCTATCTATCTATCTATCTATCTATCTATCTATCTATTTATCTATCTTTCTATCTATCTATCTATCCATCCATCCAGACATCCATCCAGACATCAATCTATCTATCTATCTATCTATCTATCTATCTATCTATCTATCTATCTATCATCTATCCAGACATCGAGACATTTATCTATCTATCTATCTATCTATCGAGACATCCAGAACTCTATCTATCTATCATCTATCTATCTATCTATCTATCTATCTATCTATCTATCTCTCCATCTATCTATCCAGTCATCCAGACATCCTTCTATCTATCATCTATCTATCTATC
>JAKOOJ010000024.1:2030000-2032500 GCA_022577455.1 Arizona elegans
CTATCTATCTATCTATCTATCTATCTATCTATCTATCCATCCAGACATCCATCCAGACATCTATCTATCTATCTATCTATCTATCTATCTATCTATCTATCTATCTATCATCTATCCAGACATCAAGACATTTATCTATCTATCGATCTATCTATCCAGACATCCAGACCTCTATCTATCTATCATCTATCTATCTATCTATCTATCTATCTATCTATCTATCTATCTCTCCATCTATCTATCCAGTCATCCACACATCCTTCTATCTATCATCTATCTATCTATCTATCTATCTATCTATCTATCTATCTATCTATCCATCCAGACATCCATCCAGACATCCATCCAGACATCCATCCAGACTTCTATCTATCTATCTATCTATCTATCTATCTATCTATCTATCTATCTATCCAGACATCCAGACATTTATCTATCTATCTATCTATCTATCTATCTATCTATCTATCTATCTATCTATCTATCTATCTATCTATCCATCCATCCATCCATCCATC
The DNA here is from genome assembly GCA_022577455.1 of Arizona elegans. NCBI lineage: Eukaryota > Metazoa > Chordata > Lepidosauria > Squamata > Colubridae > Arizona > Arizona elegans. Next base: position 2,030,519 of record JAKOOJ010000024.1, read on the forward strand.
CATCCAGACATCCTGACATCTATCTATCTGTCTATCTTCCTATCTATCTATCTATCTATCTATCTATCTATCTATCTATCTATCTATCCAGACATTTATCTATCTATCTATCTATCTATCTATCTATCTATCTATCTATCTATCTATCTATCCAGACATCCAGACATTTATATATGTATGTCTGTATGTATCAATGTATGTATGTATGTATGTATGTATGTATGTATGTATGTATCTATCTATCTATCTATCTATCTATCCAGACATTTATGTATCTATCTATTTATGTATCTATCTATCTATCTATCTATCTATCTATCTATCTATCTATCTATCTATCTATCCAGACATCTATCTATCTATCTATCTATCTATCTATCTATCTATCTATCTATCTATCTATCTATCTATCCAGACATTTATGTATCTATCTATCTATCTATCTATCTATCTATCTATCTATCTATCTATCTATCTATCCATCCAGACATCCATCCAGACATCTATCTATCTATCTATCTATCTATCTATCTATCTATATATCTATCTATCTATATATCTATCTATCTATCATCTATCCAGACATCGAGACATTTATCTATCTATCGATCTATCTATCCAGACATCCAGACCTCTATCTATCTATCATCTATCTATCTATCTATCTATCTATCTATCTATCTATCTATCTCTCCATCTATCTATCCAGTCATCCAGACATCCTTCTATCTATCATCTATCTATCTATCTATCTATCTATCTATCTATCTATCTATCCATCCATCCATCCAGACATCCTGACATCTATCTATCTGTCTATCTTCCTATCTATCTATCTATCTATCTATCTATCTATCTATCTATCTATCTATCTATCTATCTATCTATCCAGACATTTATCTATCTATCTATCTATCTATCTATCTATCTATCTATCTATCTATCCAGACATCCAGACATTTATATATGTATGTCTGTATGTATCAATGTATGTATGTATGTATGTATGTATGTATGTATCTATCTATCTATCTATCTATCTATCTATCTATCTATCTATCTATCTATCTACCTATCTATCTATCTATCTATCATCTATCTATCCAGACATTTATGTATCTATCTATTTATGTATCTATCTATCTATCTATCTATCTATCTATCTATCTATCTATCTATCTATCATCTATCCAGACATCGAGACATTTATCTATCTATCGATCTATCTATCCAGACATCCAGACCTCTATCTATCTATCATCTATCTATCTATCTATCTATCTATCTATCTATCTATCTATCTATCTATCTATCATCTATCCAGACATCGAGACATTTATCTGTCTATCTATCTATCTATCTATCTATCTATCTATCTATCTATCTATCCAGACATCCAGACATTTATATATGTATGTCTGTATGTATCTATGTTTGTATGTATGTATGTATGTATCTATCTATCTATCTATCTATCTATCTATCTATCTATCTATCTATCTATCTATTTATCTATCTTTCTATCTATCTATCTATCCATCCAGACATCCATCCAGACATCTATCTATCTATCTATCTATCTATCTATCTATCTATCTATCTATCATCTATCCAGACATCGAGACATTTATCTATCTATCTATCTATCTATCTATCCAGACATCCAGACCTCTATCTATCTATCATCTATCTATCTATCTATCTATCTATCTATCTATCTATCTATCTCTCCATCTATCTATCCAGTCATCCAGACATCCTTCTATCTATCATCTATCTATCTATCTATCTATCTATCTATCTATCTATCTATCTATCTATCTATCTATCCATCCAGACATCCATCCAGACTTCTATCTATCTATCTATCTATCTATCTATCTATCTATCTATCTATCTATCTATCTATCTATCCAGACATCCAGACATTTATCTATCTATCTATCTATCTATCTATCTATCTATCTATCTATCTATCTATC
>JAKOOJ010000024.1:2052500-2055000 GCA_022577455.1 Arizona elegans
ATCTATCTATCTATCTATCTATCTATCTATCTATCTATCTATTTATCTATCTTTCTATCTATCTATCTATCCATCCAGACATCCATCCAGACATCTATCTATCTATCTATCTATCTATCTATCTATCATCTATCTATCCAGACATTTATGTATCTATCTATCTATGTATCTATGTATCTATCTATCTATCTATCTATCTATCTATCTATCTATCTATCATCTATCCAGACATCGAGACATTTATCTATCTATCTATCTATCTATCTATCTATCTATCTATCCAGACATCCAGACATTTATATATGTATGTCTGTATGTATCTATGTTTGTATGTATGTATGTATGTATGTATGTATCTATCTATCTATCTATCTATCTATCTATCTATCTATCCAGACATTTATGTATCTATCTATTTATCTATCTATCTATCTATCTATCTATCTATCTATCTATCTATCTATCTATCTATTTATCTATCTTTCTATCTATCTATCTATCCATCCAGACATCCATCCAGACATCTATCTATCTATCTATCTATCTATCTATCTATCTATCTATCTATCTATCTATCTATCTATCTATCTATCTATCTATCTATCCAGACATTTATGTATCTATCTATCTATCTATCTATCTATCTATCTATCCATCCAGACATCCATCCAGACATCTATCTATCTATCTATCTATCTATCTATCTATCTATCTATCTATCTATCATCTATCCAGACATCGAGACATTTATCTATCTATCGATCTATCTATCCAGACATCCAGACCTCTATCTATCTATCATCTATCTATCTATCTATCTATCTATCTATCTATCTATCTATCTATCTCTCCATCTATCTATCCAGTCATCCAGACATCCTTCTATCTATCATCTATCTATCTATCTATCTATCTATCTATCTATCTATCTATCCATCCATCCATCCATCCAGACATCCTGACATCTATCTATCTGTCTATCTTTCTATCTATCTATCTATCTATCTATCTATCTATCTATCTATCTATCTATCCAGACATTTATCTATCTATCTATCTATCTATCTATCTATCTATCTATCCAGACATCCAGACATTTATATATGTATGTCTGTATGTATCAATGTATGTATGTATGTATGTATGTATGTATCTATCTATCTATCTATCTATCTATCTATCTATCATCTATCTATCCAGACATTTATGTATCTATCTATTTATGTATCTATCTATCTATCTATCTATCAATCTATCTATCTATCTATCATCTATCCAGACATCGAGACATTTATCTATCTATCTATCTATCTATCTATCTATCTATCCAGACATCCAGACATTTATATATGTATGTCTGTATGTATCTATGTTTGTATGTATGTATGTATCTATCTATCTATCTATCTATCTATCTATCTATCTATCTATCTATCTATCTATCTATCTATCCAGACATTTATGTATCTATCTATCTATCTATCTATCTATCTATCTATCTATCTATCTATCTATTTATCTATCTTTCTATCTATCTATCTATCCATCCAGACATCCATCCAGACATCTATCTATCTATCTATCTATCAATCTATCTATCTATCTATCTATCTCTCCATCTATCTATCCAGTCATCCAGACATCCTTCTATCTATCATCTATCTATCTATCTATCTATCTATCTATCTATCTATCTATCTATCTATCTATCTATCTATCCATCCAGACATCCATCCAGACATCCATCCAGACATCCATCCAGACTTCTATCTATCTATCTATCTATCTCTCCATCTATCTATCCAGTCATCCAGACATCCTTCTATCTATCATCTATCTATCTATCTATCTATCTATCTATCTATCTATCTATCTATCTATCTATCTATCTATCCAGACATTTATGTATCTATCTATTTATCTATCTATCTATCTATCTATCTATCTATCTATCTATCTATCTATCTATCTATTTATCTATCTTTCTATCTATCTATCTATCCATCCAGACATCCATCCAGACATCTATCTATCTATCTATCTATCTATCTATCTATCTATCTATCTATCTATCATCTATCCAGACATCGAGACATTTATCTATCTATCGATCTATCTATCCAGACATCCAGACCTCTATCTATCTATCATCTATCTATCTATCTATCTATCTATCTATCTATCTATCTATCATCTATCCAGACATCGAGACATTTATCTGTCTATCTATCTATCTATCTATCTATCTATCTATCTATCTATCTATCTATCTATCTATCTATCCAGACATCCAGACATTTATATATGTATGTCTGTATGTATCTATGTTTGTATGTATGTATGTATGTATGTATGTATCTATCTATCTATCTATCTATCTATCTATCTATCTATCTATCTATCTATCTATCTATCCAGACATTTATGTATGTATGTATCTATCTATCTATCTATCTATCTATCTATCTATCTATCTATCTATCTATCTATCTATCTATCT
>JAKOOJ010000024.1:2122500-2125000 GCA_022577455.1 Arizona elegans
GTCTGTAATGTCTTCAGCTGCCATCTGCCCGCATCTGTAAAAAGAACCTCTTTATATAAAAACCCCCCGAGTGACATTATATTTGTATTCCACAAGGTATGACCAAGATCCAGCCATAGCGGTATTTTATAATTCCAATTGTTTCGGTGCTTCTTCCAAACTCTCAGCAAAGAATCTCTAAGTATATGGCTTTTAAATACTTTATCCACTTTACTGTCATAAAATAAGTAAGCGTGCCATCCAAATTCCAGATCAAAACTTTCTGCATTCAATATTCCAGTCTTTTTTCCTCCAAACCAATCACTTACTAAAGTCAAAGCTGTTGCATCATAATATAATTGTAGGTTTGGAAGTTTGAGACCTCCCCTTTCTGGAATGTCTTGCATAATTTTCATTTTTACTCTTGGTTTTTTCTCGTTCCAGACAAATTTGTTGACACCAGTTTGCCATGCTTTTAGTTGTTTATCATTTTTGAGCACCGGAATCATTTGAAACAAAAAAAGAAATCTTGGCAAAATGTTCATCTTAACTGCTGCTATTCTTCCAAGTAAAGACAGCTGCAGTTTTTTCCAAATCTCCATATCTTTTTGCACCTCTCGCCACAACGCCTCATAGTTATTTTGAAACAATTTCATATTTGATTCTGCAACCTGAACTCCTAGATATTTTACCTTTGGTACAATCTCAAAACCTGCCCTCCTTTCTAACTCCAGTTTACGATCTTGTGTCATATTTTTAACTACCATCTTGGTTTTTCTCTGATTCAATCTGAAACCTGAAACTTTACCAAAGTCTTGTATAATGTCCTTCATCTGGATTATCGATTCCATTGGCTGTGTTAGGGTAACAACCAGATCGTCTGCAAATGCCTTTATTCTGTAATCCTCTTGCCTTATCATTATACCTTTCAATGTGTTAGAATCCCTTATTGTATTTAACAAGACTTCTAGTGTTAAAATGAACAACAATGGGGACAGTGGACATCCCTGTCTTGTACCTTTTTCAATTTTAAACTCTGTTGTCAAACTTCCATTGATAATGATCTGTGCCTTTTGCTCTTGATAAATTGCTGAGACCGCCTGTATATATTGGTCCCCAAAGTCCATCTTTTTTAATGTCTTTAATAGAAAATTCCAATCCACTCTATCAAAGGCCTTCTCTGCATCCAGAAAGACCAGCACTGCAGGGATCTGTTTATTCTTCTCAAGATATTCCAATAAATCTATTACTTGCCTTACATTGTCCTTCATGTGCCTACCCTCAATAAATCCCGCTTGGTCATCATGAATCACCTTTTGAATTACTGGCATCAGTCTGTTGGCTAATACTTTTGCGTAAATTTTATAATCCGTATTCAAAAGAGATATTGGTCTGTAATTCTCCGGTTTTTTAGGACCTGCTTGCTCTTTTGGTATTAAAGAAATATAAGCTGTAGTCCACGATGGAGGTACTTTTCCCCCTTGTTGTATGTTGCAAAATAAGTCTCTGAGTTGTTCCACCATTTCTGCCTGTAAAGTTTTATAATACACTGCTGTCAGGCCATCCGTTCCAGGAGCTTTGGCTGTTTTTAATTGTTTTATTGCTGCTATTATCTCCTCCTCTGTTATGGGATAATCCATTCTTTCCTTTTGTTGCTCAGTGATTTTTGTAACTCTTTTATTGTCCAAATATTTTTCTATAAGTCCATTCTGCACCTCCTCTCTGGCATATAGTTTAGTGTAATATTGAAGAAAAGCTTCTTTTATTAAATTCTGTTGAAAAACTTCTTTCCCCCCAATATCAACACTATCAATAGTCCGTATGCTTTGTTTCTTCCTTAATGTGTAAGCCAACCACCTGCCTGGTTTATTAGCATTGCAGAATGTATTATGCTTCGCATATTGTAAGTTTGTTGCAACTTGTTCCGCTATAAGCATTTGGAATTGGTCTTTCAGAAGTTTTATAACACTAAGTATTCTTTCATCTGTTGGATTTTTAATAAGTAACTGTTCTTTGTCCTTTATTTCTGCTTCCAATTCAAATCTTTTCCTTTGTCGAATCCGCTTATGTTTAGAGTTCATATATATAAGCACCCCTCTCATATAAGCTTTGCTTGCGTCCCACACAATTTCCATTGGGGTGCCTTTATTCAGGTTCATTTCAAAAAACTCTTTCAGATGCTTTTTAAGTTCTATTATATTTTTCTCATATCTAAACAAGTTTTCATTTAATCTCCAAGAGCGTCTCTCATTCTTACATGTCTCGATTTCTATCCAGACTGGGCTATGATCAGTCAAAGTTCTTGGCAGAATCTTTGTTCTTTTTGTCCTAACAAGTAAATCATCAGACAACAAAATAAAATCAATCCTGGAAAAGGATCTATGTCTGTCAGAAAAGAAAGTATAGTCCAATTCTTTTGGGTTATGTATTCTCCAAATATCTTTTAATTCCAGGTCTTCTTTCATATCAAAGAGATGTATCATCTCTATTCATTCATGCATCCATGCATCCGTGCATCCAT
>JAKOOJ010000024.1:2142500-2145000 GCA_022577455.1 Arizona elegans
ACAATTTTTTTGGATCTAAATGCCATCTATAAAACATTTTATAGAAATTTTCCCGCAGATTCTGCGACTGTGTAAATTTAACATTCTGAACCCAAATTTTTTCCCATGTTTCCAACATCACTGGTTCCTCAAAATTTTGTGCCCACTTAACCATGCAGTCTTTAACTAGTTCAGTTTCTGAATCCCTTTCTAACAAGACATTATAAAGTCTTTTGATATGCATTGGGCCTTTCTCTTTTATATGTCTAACTAATTCTTCCTCATACATCATAATACCAGTTTTTTGGTCCTCTTTCCATCTCAGTTGCAGTTGATTATATTGTAACCAAGTTAAATTAATCCCTTCAGCCAACAATGTCTGTAATGTCTTCAGCTGCCATCTGCCCGCATCTGTAAAAAGAACCTCTTTATATAAAAACCCCCCGAGTGACATTATATTTGTATTCCACAAGGTATGACCAAGATCCAGCCATAGCGGTATTTTATAATTCCAATTGTTTCGGTGCTTCTTCCAAACTCTCAGCAAAGAATCTCTAAGTATATGGCTTTTAAATACTTTATCCACTTTACTGTCATAAAATAAGTAAGCGTGCCATCCAAATTCCAGATCAAAACTTTCTGCATTCAATATTCCAGTCTTTTTTCCTCCAAACCAATCACTTACTAAAGTCAAAGCTGTTGCATCATAATATAATTGTAGGTTTGGAAGTTTGAGACCTCCCCTTTCTGGAATGTCTTGCATAATTTTCATTTTTACTCTTGGTTTTTTCTCGTTCCAGACAAATTTGTTGACACCAGTTTGCCATGCTTTTAGTTGTTTATCATTTTTGAGCACCGGAATCATTTGAAACAAAAAAAGAAATCTTGGCAAAATGTTCATCTTAACTGCTGCTATTCTTCCAAGTAAAGACAGCTGCAGTTTTTTCCAAATCTCCATATCTTTTTGCACCTCTCGCCACAACGCCTCATAGTTATTTTGAAACAATTTCATATTTGATTCTGCAACCTGAACTCCTAGATATTTTACCTTTGGTACAATCTCAAAACCTGCCCTCCTTTCTAACTCCAGTTTACGATCTTGTGTCATATTTTTAACTACCATCTTGGTTTTTCTCTGATTCAATCTGAAACCTGAAACTTTACCAAAGTCTTGTATAATGTCCTTCATCTGGATTATCGATTCCATTGGCTGTGTTAGGGTAACAACCAGATCGTCTGCAAATGCCTTTATTCTGTAATCCTCTTGCCTTATCATTATACCTTTCAATGTGTTAGAATCCCTTATTGTATTTAACAAGACTTCTAGTGTTAAAATGAACAACAATGGGGACAGTGGACATCCCTGTCTTGTACCTTTTTCAATTTTAAACTCTGTTGTCAAACTTCCATTGATAATGATCTGTGCCTTTTGCTCTTGATAAATTGCTGAGACCGCCTGTATATATTGGTCCCCAAAGTCCATCTTTTTTAATGTCTTTAATAGAAAATTCCAATCCACTCTATCAAAGGCCTTCTCTGCATCCAGAAAGACCAGCACTGCAGGGATCTGTTTATTCTTCTCAAGATATTCCAATAAATCTATTACTTGCCTTACATTGTCCTTCATGTGCCTACCCTCAATAAATCCCGCTTGGTCATCATGAATCACCTTTTGAATTACTGGCATCAGTCTGTTGGCTAATACTTTTGCGTAAATTTTATAATCCGTATTCAAAAGAGATATTGGTCTGTAATTCTCCGGTTTTTTAGGACCTGCTTGCTCTTTTGGTATTAAAGAAATATAAGCTGTAGTCCACGATGGAGGTACTTTTCCCCCTTGTTGTATGTTGCAAAATAAGTCTCTGAGTTGTTCCACCATTTCTGCCTGTAAAGTTTTATAATACACTGCTGTCAGGCCATCCGTTCCAGGAGCTTTGGCTGTTTTTAATTGTTTTATTGCTGCTATTATCTCCTCCTCTGTTATGGGATAATCCATTCTTTCCTTTTGTTGCTCAGTGATTTTTGTAACTCTTTTATTGTCCAAATATTTTTCTATAAGTCCATTCTGCACCTCCTCTCTGGCATATAGTTTAGTGTAATATTGAAGAAAAGCTTCTTTTATTAAATTCTGTTGAAAAACTTCTTTCCCCCCAATATCAACACTATCAATAGTCCGTATGCTTTGTTTCTTCCTTAATGTGTAAGCCAACCACCTGCCTGGTTTATTAGCATTGCAGAATGTATTATGCTTCGCATATTGTAAGTTTGTTGCAACTTGTTCCGCTATAAGCATTTGGAATTGGTCTTTCAGAAGTTTTATAACACTAAGTATTCTTTCATCTGTTGGATTTTTAATAAGTAACTGTTCTTTGTCCTTTATTTCTGCTTCCAATTCAAATCTTTTCCTTTGTCGAATCCGCTTATGTTTAGAGTTCATATATATAAGCACCCCTCTCATATAAGCTTTGCTTGCGTCCCACACAATTTCCATTGGGGTGCCTTTATTCAGGTTCATTTCAAA
>JAKOOJ010000024.1:2150000-2152500 GCA_022577455.1 Arizona elegans
ATCTTGCTGCAGTTATCATGTACAATATCAATTTTGTTTTCCCCAATGTAAAACCCTTAACTATACCCAATAAAAACAGTTGTGGAGAAAATTGAATTTTTTTCTTCAAAACATTCTGCATGACCCACCAAATTTTTACCCAAAAAGCCTTAACTTTCTTACAGGTCCACCAGACATGATAATATGTAGCGTCTAAGCAGTCACATCTCCAACATTTAGGCTGGGCACTAGGGTACATACACGACAATTTTTTTGGATCTAAATGCCATCTATAAAACATTTTATAGAAATTTTCCCGCAGATTCTGCGACTGTGTAAATTTAACATTCTGAACCCAAATTTTTTCCCATGTTTCCAACATCACTGGTTCCTCAAAATTTTGTGCCCACTTAACCATGCAGTCTTTAACTAGTTCAGTTTCTGAATCCCTTTCTAACAAGACATTATAAAGTCTTTTGATATGCATTGGGCCTTTCTCTTTTATATGTCTAACTAATTCTTCCTCATACATCATAATACCAGTTTTTTGGTCCTCTTTCCATCTCAGTTGCAGTTGATTATATTGTAACCAAGTTAAATTAATCCCTTCAGCCAACAATGTCTGTAATGTCTTCAGCTGCCATCTGCCCGCATCTGTAAAAAGAACCTCTTTATATAAAAACCCCCCGAGTGACATTATATTTGTATTCCACAAGGTATGACCAAGATCCAGCCATAGCGGTATTTTATAATTCCAATTGTTTCGGTGCTTCTTCCAAACTCTCAGCAAAGAATCTCTAAGTATATGGCTTTTAAATACTTTATCCACTTTACTGTCATAAAATAAGTAAGCGTGCCATCCAAATTCCAGATCAAAACTTTCTGCATTCAATATTCCAGTCTTTTTTCCTCCAAACCAATCACTTACTAAAGTCAAAGCTGTTGCATCATAATATAATTGTAGGTTTGGAAGTTTGAGACCTCCCCTTTCTGGAATGTCTTGCATAATTTTCATTTTTACTCTTGGTTTTTTCTCGTTCCAGACAAATTTGTTGACACCAGTTTGCCATGCTTTTAGTTGTTTATCATTTTTGAGCACCGGAATCATTTGAAACAAAAAAAGAAATCTTGGCAAAATGTTCATCTTAACTGCTGCTATTCTTCCAAGTAAAGACAGCTGCAGTTTTTTCCAAATCTCCATATCTTTTTGCACCTCTCGCCACAACGCCTCATAGTTATTTTGAAACAATTTCATATTTGATTCTGCAACCTGAACTCCTAGATATTTTACCTTTGGTACAATCTCAAAACCTGCCCTCCTTTCTAACTCCAGTTTACGATCTTGTGTCATATTTTTAACTACCATCTTGGTTTTTCTCTGATTCAATCTGAAACCTGAAACTTTACCAAAGTCTTGTATAATGTCCTTCATCTGGATTATCGATTCCATTGGCTGTGTTAGGGTAACAACCAGATCGTCTGCAAATGCCTTTATTCTGTAATCCTCTTGCCTTATCATTATACCTTTCAATGTGTTAGAATCCCTTATTGTATTTAACAAGACTTCTAGTGTTAAAATGAACAACAATGGGGACAGTGGACATCCCTGTCTTGTACCTTTTTCAATTTTAAACTCTGTTGTCAAACTTCCATTGATAATGATCTGTGCCTTTTGCTCTTGATAAATTGCTGAGACCGCCTGTATATATTGGTCCCCAAAGTCCATCTTTTTTAATGTCTTTAATAGAAAATTCCAATCCACTCTATCAAAGGCCTTCTCTGCATCCAGAAAGACCAGCACTGCAGGGATCTGTTTATTCTTCTCAAGATATTCCAATAAATCTATTACTTGCCTTACATTGTCCTTCATGTGCCTACCCTCAATAAATCCCGCTTGGTCATCATGAATCACCTTTTGAATTACTGGCATCAGTCTGTTGGCTAATACTTTTGCGTAAATTTTATAATCCGTATTCAAAAGAGATATTGGTCTGTAATTCTCCGGTTTTTTAGGACCTGCTTGCTCTTTTGGTATTAAAGAAATATAAGCTGTAGTCCACGATGGAGGTACTTTTCCCCCTTGTTGTATGTTGCAAAATAAGTCTCTGAGTTGTTCCACCATTTCTGCCTGTAAAGTTTTATAATACACTGCTGTCAGGCCATCCGTTCCAGGAGCTTTGGCTGTTTTTAATTGTTTTATTGCTGCTATTATCTCCTCCTCTGTTATGGGATAATCCATTCTTTCCTTTTGTTGCTCAGTGATTTTTGTAACTCTTTTATTGTCCAAATATTTTTCTATAAGTCCATTCTGCACCTCCTCTCTGGCATATAGTTTAGTGTAATATTGAAGAAAAGCTTCTTTTATTAAATTCTGTTGAAAAACTTCTTTCCCCCCAATATCAACACTATCAATAGTCCGTATGCTTTGTTTCTTCCTTAATGTGTAAGCCAACCACCTGCCTGGTTTATTAGCATTGCAGAATGTATTATGCTTCGCATATTGTAAGTTTGTTGCAACTTG